>JAMKCH010027347.1:0-17742 GCA_023653785.1 Ophioderma brevispina | reverse complement strand
TAACTTTTGGAGAATGATTTTTATTGTGAAAAATTTAACATCTTTTGACCCACCCTGTATGTACTCATGACTAGCGGCAACCCCGACAAAGTTTCATGTTTGTTTGGGTACTTTGAAGAATATACCAAACATGTGTCAGAAAATTTTATCTTGCCTTCCATATTTGGCAGGAGAAGCTCATTATTTATTCATATTTTCTCACTCATTTTACTTGTTTACCCCTATATAACACATGCGTCACCCTGTATCTGTAGATCATTTACTAGACTTGCACTTTCAATGGATACTATTTTAGAATATATATACTCTTTATTGCTTCCAATGTAAACTTTTTCACTTATACTGCAATTCTAAAGAAAGATGTAATTTCCCAATTTTGCACACGATGTACCAATTGGGTCCCAGGTTAAAACATGGCCATATGGTACAAACTATACATTTTGAAGCCTTAGACTAGACGGACCATTGGCATAAAATTTGACCGCTGTGTAACCTTAAAATTGCCCCTATTTGAAAGTGACAATACAATTTGCGAGTACTAACTACCTAGCCGTTTCATATAGATGGTCCTTACTAACTACCACAGGTGTCCGACCTTTTTCTGTATTAAGAAGTTAAACAATCGTTTGAGGACCTGGGTCCGTGCTCCTCTCTAACAATTTTGTGGTCACGCGATATTTCCCTCACCGCATCTTTCCATCAGTAATAATTTTTGGAAATTCTAAGTGGTAATTTGGTCACTGTGTTTATCATCTTACATCATTGGCCCAAAATTACTACCTGATAATTCATCTTGATCCCTCATGATTGACACTTTCCTTGCTTTAGTCTGCTACCATTTTGCTGTAACAGTGCGATTCAAAAAAGTAAACAACCAATTGAGTATTTTTTCTGTGGCACAACTCTGTTGGCTAATTCAACATTTTCCTTTCTGTAGTACATCCACTGTTTTGTTAGCTTCTCAGAGAAAAATTACGGCTCTTAATAAATAGATTCACACATTCAAAAGTAGTTCGGATTTGCAAATTACCTGATGTGAAAAGACCAACAGTCTACGACGCTAGTGTAACCAAAGAGTATTCTTGGTTTTACGTTTCAGCATTGGGATTTCAGCATATCCTCCATTAATTAAACAATTGAAAAAAGTTTTACGGTAAGACCAAGTGGCGTAACCAGTGGTTGAGGGACGGGAAGGAGTAAAACTTTCCAAAAACCATATAGGTCTACAATACTGAATCAGATTATTAAGCATAAAATGTTCTAAATAAAATATTTTGTACTGACTCTTAATTAAAGCCTGGCTAAGCCCTTTGAATACTTGAAATCACTGTTACCTCCTTTTTGAAGCCCTCAACGCGCTAGTCAATGAGTCCAAGTGTATTCATGTGCAATTCGTTTGGAACTGAAACTGAGATCCTCACAAAAATAACTGTAGCTTTTGAATGGGGCTTGAATGCAGAAATTTGAAATTCTTGTGAAAGCTGATTCCGGTACAGAGTATCTAACACCGGAACTAATTTTGGGTAAAATCCAATAAGGTTTCTTCATAAACAATTCCCTCATTTTGGTTGTACTTGTTTTACTCATCCTGTTATATGGCTAGAATCCATGGCATGCTGAAGACAAACAGCTAAAAACTTGGCAATAATAGTGATATCTGTAATCTTGCCATAGAATCACTACTATGTTAAAGAAGGGCACTCCTTTTTGTAACTGGAAACACTTATCTTTATCATGAATACAATCTGGCGATCTAGAGACTCAGGCCCGTAAGTACCAGGATTTTTAAAAACATTTAGGGGGCAAATTTAACCTTTTGGGGGAAAAATAAAAAATTCTGAGTTTCTGTCCTGTCCACTTGCAATCTATTTTTGGGCCTTTTTTGAGATCTTTTTAAAGTAGGGTTTTTGGTGATAGGGGGGATCCCCCCACCCTAGTTACAGGCCTGGAGAGACTATCAAAAGGAACCAATATTATCCATTTTTAGTGTGGGTGTGTGCATTGCTGTTTGTGAAAATGTACAATTAGATTGGGCTGGTCAAAACACTGGAATTACTAAATGACTATTCAAACCACAATGTAGTAGATAAATAAGTCCTTTCTCTCCCTCAAAGAAAAATATTTTGGATTTTTTTGTCAAAACTCTGAGAAAAGCAAAATATACTCTCGAGTGATCTTCTGAAATAAAACAAAAATTTGTTCATGGCCTAACAGGAATAAGAAATTGGTTTCACTTTCTTTCTTCTAGTCACTCGGTTTCCTTTCCGATTTTTAGAGTACATTTAAGTTTTGGATTCAATATTTACCATTATCTGCACAATTGAGAGATAAAGAGTTCATAAAACTAACCTATGTACACCACCTAAAAATCTAAACTTCAACCAAAGAGACCTCTCCAGTTTACTATTTTTTACTAAATTGTACTCGTCAATTACACACTTAGATTCCCTGTTTACACAAATGCAGTGATACTGGTGATCCATATTCGCATCCCTTGACTGGTCCAAAACACGGTTCTCCTGTCTCTAGCCTTGTCTGATTACTTGACACTTGGAAGTTTAAGAGTCCTTTTGACACCCGAAACTCAAGGTCAAAACTAAAAAGTCATCAGTTAATTTTTTTCTTTTCCATCTTCCACTCTGACCACATTTACCATTGATCGTACGACTCCTCAACCAAGAGTCACAGAAAGCAGTCCCAGTAAGTATTTTCAATCACTGAGACCGGTCCATGATGGTTTAGCTTTAGTGCAAGTAAGAATCTCATGCGAATCTAAATTGACCTTTTGCCCTTAATGTAGGTCAGAGAAGAGTCACCATGACTTCTCTGTAAACTATACCACCATAATACCATACCCACATAAGGATATTGACCATTAGATACATCTCTCCCTTCCCAAGGCCTTGAATAAGCGCTGGGGCAAGGGCAATTTACCCCTGCTAAAAGGCAATGCCCCTGGTTTCTTAAACAAAAACCCGCGTGTACATTTGTATAGACCATGCAAGGGGCAATAAAATGTTAAAAACAAACCAAAAATTGCTCATAGGATCTGAATCCTTTTATTCAAGCCCTGGCCCCTTCCCTCCTCCTTCCAACGTATATGGTAGTTCTTAGGTCTCTTTCTGAAGCCATTTAGGTGAGATTAAAATTGAGATTTCAGGTCATTTAAAGGTGCATTTCTCGATTCCTAGCATCTTCATTTTGTTTATGGTTCACATGATATCCTTGAAAAAAGGTTACTTTAAAACAATCAGTTTGATTCTTTATGATTGCGCCTTGATGTTAAGAGCAACCGTTGTGTATCCATGGTGCCCCCCAGCTACTGTGGTGTAATATCTGTCCTTTTAACTAGAGACAAAAATACAAAATTAAATTTCTTCCCACATAGATCATTTGCATAAGATTAGGCACCCAATAACTATAAAACTTAGGTCAATGGTTTCAGATGATACATAAGAATCTCAACTTTTAGGGGTAAGTCATGGGAATGCTGTCTGATCACGAAATGCCCCCTTTTAAACACTCTATGAATTCACATTTTGCAACAAATTGTCCATTTACAATAGTGTGGCCTGTGGCAACTGTGGTCTATAGCCCACAACACATCTGCACAATCACAAAAATGTACCCCCTCATTATCATAATCAACTGAAATATTTATTAAGGTACCGGAACATTTTCTACAGCAAATCCTTTTTAACCCTCAACAAAATAATCCTTCTGATAATGCACATTCACTGTAACTTTCCCCAAGCTCTCGTAACAGTTTTTTCCAACACTCATGCAATTTCTTCCCCTAGCATTTCCAATACAGCTGCTACAGCACCTCTAAGAACGAATATTGATGAGTTTGCTAGTTCCCTTTCCACTCCAACTTTGATGCATTTAATTCTCAGCTAAAACAAGAAATGTACTTACCGTACCTCACTCTGCCAATGGCAATGATATATTCCCATCCATTTTAAAACATAGAAATTGAAATTATTAAAAGGCATTCACAAATAGAGCTCTGCAGCTCTGTCAAGTAACGATTCTTTAGCTATTCACTCAGTCACAAACCAAGCAGCGAGTTCGAAATTGAGGGAAATTGAGGAAATGGCTATAAACTTTCATAATACTATCACCTTTCTGTGGCTTTGATATTATTGTCAGGCGGCTGTACACGATGCTGACTTTTTGTTCACATCCCTAGAGTGCAATCATGTAACCTGAAGTGGAAACCTTACCCTCACCCATAGCACATTGTTATATTCAGAAATTAGGTAAGGCTGTAAAATGTAGTCAACAGACGTGGTGGAACTTGGGAGGAAAAACACAGACACGTTATCATGGAACCAATGGCTACTGTTAAAAAAAATTTTGCCCAAGCACTCATTTTTCATGAACTGGGGTATTCCCCAATGTAAGGCCGCAGCATTTAAAGGGGCATTTTTGTGATTCACAGTCTCGTCCCCCTGGATTTGCCTAATCTTACATGCAAATTCAATTACTCTTACAGTAGATAGTAGATTAAAGAAATTGGTTAATTTTGTTTTTTCTGTCCAACTGGACTGACAAACAGGGGATATGGGGCAGAGTGATACAACTACATTCGCTTCATAAACATCAAAAAGCGAACATCAGAATCAAATGAAATATTTTTTTGAAAAAATTCTTTTCTTGGGGGTTATCTAGTGAATTATAAACAACAATAACAATAAACACAAATGCACCTTTAATTATCAGCTCCAATTTTTGTTGACGAACATTGTATTCAATCTGTGCCCTGGTACAACACGAAATTTACATGGTGAAAATTTTGCCAACCTAAAAATTTCTAAAAAGACTGCACATGAATAAACTGGCTGGCCTATCATAGGCCTATCATAATATGCCCTGTATTCCTATCGTGTAAATTGACATTCTCCCTTCTCAAATATCAATTGTCATATAGATCAATAAGTTATATTTTTTAATATTGTGATCAATTCAGATTGTCAACCAACCTTGCTCTTGTTGTTGCTGTCCATGTTGCTGCTGCTAGCTGGGAAGGCCGTCTGATGTTGGAGTAATCTTCAAGTTTGACAGGACTGCGAGGACTTCTGAGCACTGTGTTGGACGGATCGATGTTTGTTTGTGCCCTCTCGGGTCCTCATATAAGCTAACCCCTTCTCCTGGCTTTCCTTCCTTCAGTCTATTATTGGAATGGTTCCAAAGTTAACCCTTCCATGATTCAATTTGTAACAACTAGGACTGTCATTGACTAACTAGAGTACACAGACAGTCCTTTCCCAAGTCCCCCGTGGAAAGATTTCTCTTTTGAGTGTCAGAAATTAATTTTGGTTGTTTTTCATGGATCGGTCCATTCTCTCAATAATGTGGTCAATATAAGTAGGGCCATATATTTCCAATATTATCCCTCCAATGAAGCTTGTAACAATTCATCATATATTATATTCTATTCATAGTCATATACGATTTGAGATTATCCACTTGTTACATAATCCCATAATGCTGCAGCTATAGGTACAATTTCCTAGGAGGAATATATGCCCCATTTTTCAGGCGCTAAAACATACGTAAAAAGTCAACTTTAGAAAATATTACACCACAATCAGCTACACTCAGCTCTAAAAACCATAGCCCCTGCAATTCACCATAATTCCGTGTGTTTTCTCTGCCTTCAGTTGCCGTTTGCTATCCTTCAAAGAATGGATCGATTTTGTCTTGAAGCGGCAGGTGCATCGGATAAAAAGGGCGATATCCTGGACAAGTGACGTCACTATTGAATACATAGAAGATTACAAGGATGGTTTTCATTCTGCCATCCTCAAGGTATTGGTGCCCTGGCATTGCCATACTACTAGTCTGTGCTGCAGTGAAGATGGTAGATAGTCCTGAAATTGAAAAATTGGAACACAAAAAAAGTTTGTAACGCAAAAAATAAAAAACAGTGTCTTAAATCATGGATGGAAGTGGACTATTCCTTTTAAACTGGGTGGGGATGGGGGCACTCAAATATACGTGAAAGCACATGTGTGGAAGAAAATTATGCCGATTTAGGGTATTTTTAAAGGCAAATGATCAGTTGTGTTTGGGCTAAAACAGTTGATTTAGCAGAGAAGGTCCGTTTGTTTTCATGACTATCTTACTGTTTAGGCAGTCACCCGGCTTTCGTCAACAACCTGGTTTCTGTCCCAACTGATGTGAGCTTTGACCTGTGCATGACTTTTGACCTCATATGTGGTTCTTTGCTCAGGTCAGCAGTTTTGACCAAACTTTGTGGTCATAGTTAATTTCATGCAAATTGACTCCCATGTGTGACCTTTGTCCTATGTGTGTGACCAGTTGACCTCAGATTTGTACTGTGTTCGGGTCAGCTTTCCTTTTGACCAAAATTTGGGTGGTCATAGGCATTTATGCAAATTGACCTCTATATGACCTTTGAAATTGGGTCCTGAAACCCTGAAAACAAGTTCAGACTGTTCTCATACCTTTTATGCCACAATATCAGCCCATATATGTCAAAGCATAAGAACGCATAGCCGGACAGACGACAGAGATTTCATTTTTGGTTTCGGTTCGCCTTAGCGACCCGACCCGACTATAGAAACCACTGCTCTCAAAATTGCGAAGGAGTCTATTTCTAATATCTGAAGGTCTTTCATTAAATGTTTTTCTTTTATAAAAATGATACGTACTACTATTAATTTTGGAGTTTTAGTGGTTGGGTTGTAATGCGATGCAATTTCGACCAAGAATAACATCATTGCAGTTTTAAATGGCCGTAAAAAGCATTTCTTTGATTTTCGTCTCTGGGCCACGACTGTCTGGAAATAAGGAGAATTGTTCAACGGTACAGAGATAGATAAAGGGTGATTAACAAATCGGAGAGTTATAAGAAAGAAAATGATCAGGCCCATACAGTAACTACAGTGAGCAGAGGTAAGATGACAAGGGTGAAAGGCAAAAACTTGGAAGAGATTGCCTTTTCTCCCTAAGTTCATTGTTCATTGAAGGGGTCGGTTCAGGGTTGTAATTTTCAGGGTGGTAAGGATTGGTGGTATATCTACAGATATACCATACATGTGTGGATATATTTAAGACAAATTTTTTTAGGCAACATCGTTATTTGAAATGACAGAAGGTGTAAACCTACATTCCATTCAGCTTATTTAACTTGGGGATTCCTTCTAAACACATTTTGCGCCCAATTGGGCATTTTTTCTATTTTCTTTATTTTGACATGTGGACATGAGTGTAACCTACGTTCACTTATAGCTTATAACTGATGGGATTCAGTTTTAACTACATGTTGCGCACAATTGGGCATTTTTTCTGTTTTCTTTATTATTAATGACAGGAGATTTTACGTACATCAAATTAAAGCTCGTAACTTAGGGATTCATTTTAACACATTTTGCGCCCAATTTTGGCGCTCTTTTTCTATTTTCCTTTATTGAAATGACAGGAAGGTGTAACCTACGTAAATTAAAGCTTAACTTGGATTCAGTTTTAACCATTTTGCGCCCATTGGGCGTTTTTTCTATTTTCTTTATTTGAAATGACAGGAGAGTTTTACGTACATCAAATTAAAGCTTCGATAACTAGGGGATGCAGTTTTTACACATTTTGCACCCAATTGGGCGTTTTTTCTATTTTCTTTATTTGAAATGACAGGAGAGTTTTACGTACATCAATTAAAGCTGGTAACTTCAAAAAGGGCAATGGGCAGTTTTTACAATTTTGGCACCTTTGGGCGTTTTTTCTATTTTCTTTATTTGAATGACAGGAGAGTTTTACTACATCAAATTAAGCTCGTAACTTAGGATGCAGTTTTTACATATTTTGCGCCCAATTGGGCGCCTTTTCATTTGCTTATTTGAAAATTACGGAAGGTGTAACCTATGTTAACACTTACTGCATCAAGGGGGTCTTGCACTTCCGTTAGTGCATAAGGGGGGGGGGCTCCTAGGGCCCCATTCATTATATACCACTTCCAAGGAATTTTTTCGATTAAATCCACCACATGTTGGACGGTTCAAAGACATCAACAATTAAGAAATAAAAACTGAACAAAGTTCAGTAAGAAAGTTAGGGGCAAAACATTGATTTTAATTTTGCGTCAAAATGTGCTAAAAAGGACACTAATTCGTTTTCTGCATTTTCTACGGCACTGATTTCACCTAGACTTTTGCTGATTGTTTAATTGGTGATGATGAATATATTTAACATATTAAGCACAAATAGAAATGTCTCGTGCCATTTGATATTTTTTAGGTTTAGCTTGTATAGATTTTACCATAGGTTCCTACAACTACAGTAAACCGCTATAGCGATCTATACAAATATTATACATGCCAATGGCCAACCATACTTTCCAAGAATTTTTGATAATTATTTTCTTTGTTTATGTTGCACTAGGTGTAGCATTATGAAAATCAGAATCACGTAACTCTATTAGAATTTTTTAATTTTTTGTCATGGGCAAAACTTCCCCTAGTGCATAAGGGGGGGGGGTTCCTAAGGGACCCATGCTAATTACGCAAAAAACGACGGCGCTGATTTGAATTTTTTTTCACCAATGCAAGCGACTAAAAGTTAGACAAATCAAAAAATATAAACCAAATCTATTGCCAGCGTTAAAAACGCCGGCAGAAAAACAAAAAATGGGTCCGGAGGAACCCACACTTATGCAGTTAAGTGGTAATTAAAGCTTATTAACTTGGGGATTCAGTGGTAACACATTTTGAGGCCCAATTGGACATTTTTTCTATTTTCTTTATTTGAAATGACAGAGGAGTTTTACGTGCATCAAATTAAAGATTAAACTTAGTGGATGCATTTTTTACTTATTTGTCGCCCAATTAGGAGCATTTCTATTTTTTATTTGAAATGACAGAAAGGTAACCTATGTTAAATTAAGGCTTTACAACGAGTGATGTCAAGGGTCACATACAAAGTCACGGGAGAGCCAAGTTGCAATCTTATACTAATGTATCAAACATCTACTTTAAATCAGATATTTACTTGTAGGACATGTTTCGGTAAATTTTAAAGTGCAACTCAAACTAGGAAACCATTACTCCTTTTAAAGGTTTTTAATGTTGCTCTTATTTCTGGTAATTATGCCTGGCAACCCTACACAGTTTTTTTTAAAATACTTGTTTTATAGTATACATGGTAATTGTGTGCATCCTAGCTTTGGGTCACTTTTCAAGTCTATTAAATACAGTGTTACACATTTACACATGCGTGCCCCCACTTGATTTGAACTCATATAAGCCTTAGGGTATGCATCATGGCTGATTCCTGTGGGAAAATTAATTGCAATTCTTTCAAAGAAGGGCATCGGATTTTTCAATGTATAAACACTACCGTCGCCAACAAAGAATTTGGTAATAAGCCAGCAGCACTCAAGGCAAAAGTAGGCCAATTCTTATTTAACAGTATTGGTTTCTGGAGACAAAAAACATCTGCACCACGAAATTTATTGTATAAAAAGTAGCCCACTTGGATGGGTGAAAGCCCTGTGTGGCAACGCTGTGTATAAATCAACAAAATAGCCTATTCCATTTGAAATATGTTACTCCTCCTGTGGAAGACTCTTTATGTAACCTTCCACAGACATGGTGCACATTTTAAGGACAGTCAATGCCATGTCGGTGAACACCAAAGTCCTTCATTTAACAAAAGGACACAAGTACTAAATGGGTATGTTAGGTCCTAGCATAAATGCAAAAGAGGAAGGAAACTAGCTATTACCTTTAATTGATTCTTGTTTTAAAATTAGTTCTTTAAAACCAATACACACTAAAAATGTAGCCCTCCGCCAAACAGTCAATCTTGATTTATTGGAAATTGTACCACCCCCATATGCAATTGATACAAGGACTTAACAATCTTACCTTTACTGGTACTGGAACCCTCCCCACCCCCCCCTTCAGTGAGCCAATTTTGTGTTTTAACATTTTATTTAACCCTGGTCTATACAAATGTACAGGGTTATGAGTTTTATTTCAGACCAGGGGCATTGCTTTTAGCAGGGTTAAATTCCCCCAAGCCCCTTTGCTTATTTCAAGCCTTGATTGATACACAAGCCACCAGCATACCAGTTCAAAAATGCTACCCAGTATAAACCCTGATGACCACTGCACTAAATCATATGTTCATGCCAGGCAAGACTAAGTAGAAATAAAATCTGGTTTTCCGGTAGCCCTCCGCTACTAATTTTATTGTTGTAAAAAATTAAGTCTTCCTTGTCAAACTCTGATAAGACTCCATAGACTCCAGTCACTCCACCACATAAACTTGTTGTTTCAAAAACAAAAATTTTTCTTTTTTTTTTTTAATTTTTTATTATTTAAGGTGTAAATTAATTTGTGGGATATATTTCTTTGACATTAGAAACTTGTGTCTGTCCTGACTCTTTCTACTGCAAATAGTAATTTGTGTCAGCAGGTGGTATTCTAATATTTCATCGTATAACAATAATATTCCAGGCAATAAGTTTCGTAGTTCAAATCCAGATCAAGGTTACAAAGGCAAGGCAGATAGGCTTACCATGCTTTGAGCTTTTAATAATATACTTTTGAAATTCAAAACTGGATATTTCTTCACAAATTTGCTGTATTTTTATTGGTTTGTCATTTCAAAATATAGATAGGCTTACCATGCTTTGAGCTTTTAATAATATACTTTTGAAATTCAAAACTGGATATTTCTTCACAAATTTGCTGTATTTTTATTGGTTTGTCATTTCAAAATAATAGATTCTTAGTTCAAGTAACTTATTTTATTTTTTTTTCATTTAAAAAGAATATTTTTAAGTTCATATCATCACAAATTAGTTCTCCATATATTCTGAGACGCCAGAAAATATTTGACTTTGTTTTACATACCTGCATCGAATTTTTTTCTCAAAAGGATGTCTTTTGAAGTAAATATGACTTCCAATCTTAATGTGTGATGCGATCTGGGAAACCCATCGAATGTCGCACATCGTCAGTTACAGCCTGCCTGCCTGTCGGTTTCAAGTTTTTGTTTGAGTCGCCATATTTTATGGCATTTCAAAAATTCAGACAATTGGGTAAATGATAGAGGTATGCACATTAAGCGTACTAATACACACTTCCAGAAGAATTTCTAGATATCTTCTGTTTTTAATACTAAGTATCCGAGGTTCAATATTCGTTTCATCTGTCAAGTACCAACAGTATTGCATATTTTTACAATGAATGGTCTGCCTATACTTATTTTTAGTACCGGTACAAAATTTACGCTACTTCTATCTGATGACCTGTGTTTTTCAATCAATATTAAAGTTTACATTAATAAAATCAAATACATGACCTCTGCAGTACTTACTAATTAAAATGCAATCAAATTTTTGGTGAAACTGCACTGCGTAGTTCAGTAATGCAGAGCTAAAATAGCAGAAGGACAAAGCTATTGTGTAATTACGTACAGCAAGCTGGGTTTCACAGCACATGGCTTTTCAAATTATGCTATGCCGACAAATGATTCACGCTTGCCTGCTTACTGTGTAATGGCAAGTTTTGATGAGATTTTTTTTCACTTTTTACAGTTAACTTTAAAACCCCATTTTAAAAGAAATTGTAAATCTTTTTTACCCTTAAGTTAGGCACCACTTTAGGGTAATATCTTATTAGGAATGGCATGCCAATAGAATGGTAAGAGAATATTAAAGCCACCACATTTTTGCAATTTAGCACCTTCCATTGCAGAGTTGGGAAAGAATTTTGTTTTGTGCCACCAACCCTATGAATTTGGCAGCTGCAACAGAATAAACTGCATGTTTAGCTTGTGTGCAGATATAAATTCATGCTGCAGATTTATTAAGGAGAATAATGTCACAAACCAGTGGTTCTTCAGATCGGTGTGAAGTTAATTGATTAATGGGTAGAAAGAGTACGAGTCCAATTAGTGTGGGGTTAACATTTTTAAAACACACACAGAAAGACACACACACAGACACAAAGGAACTCCCTTCTTGGAGGTGATGGATGTAAAACCCCCATTTTCAGCGTCATGTCACTCAAAGACCCCCAAATTTTCTCTAAACTTAACAAGACCCCCTATTTTTTGAAGATTTTACCACGGTCACCCAAAAGCATTTTGAATATTTTGTCACGCCAAATCATATTGAAAATTGTCACCCCCCCAAAAAAAAAACTACTTTGGGGCATTTTGACTGTTTCTCACCCACAGACCTGTGTTTTTGAGCCCCCCCTCTTCAGTCACCAAATCTCCTGTGTTTTGGAATGTGCCAAGCCTACACCCATGTGGTAGTTCCCCCCAAAGTAATCCCTGTGCTGCTTTGCTTGCAGCAGAGTGAGCATACACACACAAAAAGAAATAAATCCAATTAGTAGCTGCCTTTTTATTTTTTTTTTTAGTTTTATACATGACTTTTTGGCTAAAAAAAGTGTTGGCATTACCTTTGGGGGATCTCTAAAGAATGGCCGTGGTCTAATGGTTAGGGAGCCTTGCCTGTTGGACCCAAGGGTCCCGGGTTCAATCTCGGTGGGCCACTTGCTGGATTTATTCAGGGTACTCAATTCTGGATTTAATTTGTATATTGATATGGTTAACTCAGATTAACACTCTCTCGTGGTTCATTTGATATGGGCAAAGAAGGCCATGAAAGTGCGTCGGGGTCACTTCCCATTCGGTGTGTATTTGTGTTTGATTAGTTTGTTTGGACGTTGCAACATGGTGCTGATTAGCTGCTGCCTTGAGTTGCCTTGTTTCTGTTTTGATTAGTTTTTGTTGATTCTCTGGCAATTTAGCCTACCGGCTACATACAAGATTAAATAACCAGTTATTAGTATTATTATTTTAACACTGACAGTGGTTCATAAACAACTCTTTATTAAAGGCACTACATCAGTGATTTGCTAAATCAGAAATTGGAGAGGAAAAAAATAAAAAATCAGGCTTTTGCATGTTTGTAGAGTTATAGAATCCTACATACCCTGCAAATGAAAGCCCAAAAGCACCAATAGTAATAAGGACAAAATCATGATACGGACTTAT
Source organism: Ophioderma brevispina (assembly GCA_023653785.1). Taxonomy (NCBI): domain Eukaryota; kingdom Metazoa; phylum Echinodermata; class Ophiuroidea; order Amphilepidida; family Ophiodermatidae; genus Ophioderma; species Ophioderma brevispina. The sequence goes on along the minus strand of JAMKCH010027347.1, from coordinate 4,704 downwards.
TCATAACTTCTGTATGGCACTTATTACTGGCCCCCAACACGTAAATTGAATGGGGATTCAAATCTGTGAACACTGTTTTCTTCCTTCTGGCATTTTTCTGTGTTAAAGATACTTATGAACCAATCTCAATACTATCCTTCAATTTTAAGTTATCCCTGCAAACTTCCAAATATTTAGACTCTTTCGTTTGGATCACTGATAGTGTCTTTAAGACTACATCATAGCGTGCACAATCTCAGTCACCCAGAAATAGCACAATAACATATCACCAGCTGACTTGCACATCTCAAATCAAAACTGCAGCTTCACTTTTGTCACTATTATTTAATTTTCCTATAATTCCTCTTTTTTCTCTGAATTCATTGAGCATGTTCGATGGAAGCCCATATTTCAGGCTCGGTGAATTTTCAATACAGCACCCTTCTGTGCAATTGTTAGTTGTGCATTGCTACTGAATTCCTTATGCTTGACATAACTCAACCATATTGACTGCAGTTGGCATGAATACACAACCATGTTCTCTGTGGATTTCAATTTGCCATGAAGTTTGTTTTGCACTTGCAAAATGTATGGAAATTGTTAGGGTTGTATCCAAAGAGGTTCTATATAGATAGAGGCAAAACGTTACGTATCTTTAGAAATTCATCGTCTCGCATGTTTTGCGACACAAAGAAAACATAGAGTACCAACAATAGAAAGCAGTGGCTGCATCCGCTTCTTCCACATGCTGTGGTGGCCGCTTTGCATATACAATAATCGGTAGATACCAATTGATGTATGTGTTAGAGGTGGGCCAGGGTGTAATAATAGTGCACCTGGATTCATTGTGCTCAAATATACTATTTTCTCATAATGCAATGCGCGATAAGGTGAAAAGATGTATTCATTGAGGGCGGGGGTTGGGTTTATTTAAATCAAGACGACTGACGTGTCATTTATTCGTTGTGTGGCCATGGGTAGGACAAAAATTTAAACCACCCAATAGCACCACCATCCAACAAAACTGATATTTTGGCCGGATTGTTTGTATCAATTGACATTTGTGTATATACAAGCACCCAAATAATAATTTTCCGTGCCATATTCAAAAATGTCCGCGCCCAGAACGGGAACGGACTGGTTTTGATGGGCTGACCAAATTGGTTGTATCTCTTTAAATTTCTCAGTGGTGGGGTGGGGGGATTTTCAGCACATGCTTAAAAAAAATCCCCTAGGCCACCACCATGCATTTTTCTGCAAATACACAAACTAAAAGTCATGTGTTGTGTTGAGCAGCACACACTCAACAAAACCCTAAAAGTATCTATCATAAGTAGATACAGCCATTTAAAAAAAGAAGAAATAACAAAGGCAAACTAGTATTACGCGATGCGTAAATATGTCCCCGCCGAATGTCGCGATCACTAACATGGCGATAAATGCACCTTACAACACCCCACCCCTCCCCCCCCCCCAAACACCTGGCAAAACCCCAACCCTCCCAACACCCGGCAACACTCAACCCAACACTTCGCAACACCCGCCCTCCCCTCCTCAACACCCCACAACGCCAAAACAACCCACAACTCCCCAAACCACCACACCCCTTCCCAACACTCTGCGACACCCACCCCACCCCATCCTAACACCCTCAACACCACAATTCCCGCAAACACCCACACCGTACACGCTTCCCTGCCACAACACCCTACCCCCTCCCAACACCTCCCTAACACTCACACCCCCTCCCAACACTTTCACCTCAAGCAGCACCCCGCAACACCCCTCCCTACCCAACCATGCAACACCGCACCCCTCGCCAACAACCCTCACACCAACCCACCCTAACATAACCCCCTCCTAACACCCCACCCTCCCCTATGGGCATAGTAGTCTCATGTAGCGACAGAATTTTGACTATCCGAAATACCCTGTTTTAGAGATACAGCAATTACGCATATTAATTAGCGCATTTGCATACTAAGCCGCATATCACTCCCCAACACCCACCCCCTCACCTATGGCATAGTAGTCCTCATGTACGAAGGAATTTCAGGAATTTTGCCTATGGCCATTGCATCTTGGAAGGGGGGCTGTTTGCTGTTTCATCTGCACATTTCAAGTTCACGCATCATTTGGCTCTAAAACCTTATAAAATTCCCAAACTATAACATGCTAGCCTACGAAAGTACAAAATTTTCTGAAAAGGAAATTGTCCAATCTTTCCAAATATGCTATCAAATTGCAGTAGGGCTAGTAGGGCTAGGTCTTGAGCAGTTATTGCTCAAAATACTCATGAAAAAGTAGACAAAACGTGGTATCTCTTCAAAGATATCGCATCAAACCCAAGGCACCTATCCAAAAAACAACAAGTTATTTATAGAAGGATTTGTCATCTAACAAGACTAGTTGACAGGGATACCCTTAGTAGAACTATTTTTATGATTTTGGGAGCAAGGGGTAACGAAATTGGGCATCAAAAATATGCATATTGCATAACTCCTAAAGACTGCTTTAAGAAACTACTGCAAGTAGCTTCTGCTGAAGCACACTCAAGTATTGCAAATAAGTAAATCCAACACAACAATTCATAAATGTAAAAACAAAAAAACATAAATGGTGATAACCCTTGCGGAAAATTGTTTTACTGTATGACAGATGAATTTTACGGGGGTCGCCGTGCTCAAAATGGCAGCCCACAAATTATTAGGATAGAGAGAATAATAACACCAAGTCTAATCTTACTTTACCTTTAAGTAAACTTTCATGATATTTATTTTTTCTGATAATCTACTCCTCAAATTAACCTAATTTGCAGTGCGGTAGAGGGCTTACATGTCTCGTTTCAATAGCAGTTTCTCCTCATTCCTCCACTCCAGGGTTCTTCACTTGATTAATTAAGAATAATTTATATTTGATCAGAACATTAATTTTGGTATATAAATCTTAATGAATAATAATCTGTAATTGTAGAAGATAAAAAATTAAAAAAAACAGGACAGATTCAAAAAGTGTCTTTTATCCTGAGTAAAACAAACAACAGAATCATTTTAACTTTAAACTTTGCAAGGTACTCTGTCCCATTTCATCTGCATCCATGCTTGCTACTTCCTAATGAGCTTCATTAAAATGTTAGGTCTAGTTGAATAGGCATGGAATTGAAGGGTAATTCATTAGTTTTATATGGTATCTTATCGAATGGTGTGATACGAAACATTCATGGGATGAATAAACATTTGTTTCTCATCTTGTAGGTTTATCGTGTGCCATTGTATACTCAATCCATACTTGTTAATTAATCAATTATTCGATATAATTTCTTTAATTAGGGTCCCACAACAATATTTATGGTCTCAATTTAAAGGGCAGTTATTAGCTTAATTTGATATATAATTGAAGTAATTAAATGATTGTTAAGATAAAGAACAACAATAAGAGCTGAAGCTTCATATTCTCCCATAGACTTTACATGGTACCGTGTTCCCAATTATCTCCGTGTCACATTTGCTCCACCCTACACCTTCGTTATTAATTCGTCGTAATTTTATTATGAAGTCGGATCAAAATATTTTGGTATCAACTTGAAATAACTAAATAGCTTTAACAATGAGGCTTACTTGGAAGTTGTTCAACACAATAATACTCTAATTGTACAAACAGGTCAAATTTCTCAAAATATGAAAACAGGCTCCAACGACGAGCAGGACCCAATTCAAGGAAACCTGGCCCTATCCAATGTACCGTTTCAGACATATAGTAATTATGCATATTTAATGAGCTCATTGCCATACTAGCAGCATATCAATACTTCAAATTGCAAAAAGATGTGGCCCATGATGGCTTTCATGCAGCGCAGGAATTTTGAGTATGCAATGTACAGTGTCAAAAATATAAGCAATTACGCTGATTTTTACATATTAATAGCTCATTTGATACTCAATTGCCCAAAAAATACGCCCAACTCTAATCACGGTCGATAACTCTTCAGCCGTTTATTTCCACCAAGGTAAATCATTATAGCCTTACGTAACTCCAGAAAAATTGTACACAGGCCTTGCAGGATAATTTTCATAAATTACGCACATTAAATAACTGAAGTAGCATCTTTTCCGCACAAAATTAATCAGGTCGAGAACTCATCAACCGCTTCTTTACACCAAGTTACAGCATTGTTGCCCTTACGGAAAAATCCCGTATAAATCAATACAAATGGGGTGACATTTTTATCACGACGGACGAACGATGCTCATTTCATAGTCATGTTCCGAACTCGTTCGGCGGGGACAATAAATGTCAAAATTTGACAGTGCCCAAATACGCCATACCAGTGGTGGCATGGTAGCATCATGACGCATTCAAATTTTGTAACAATTTGAACAGGGATAATACTGACTCAGATAGACAGGAAGCAATGGTGCTACAAAATAAACCCAGTTACAGACGAGTTCTATAAAACGAGGCATCAACGATGCATGTACCCTCGCCTACCAATGTTAGAACAGGGGTGGGGGCAGCTTAGGAGGGGCAAAGATGTCATGATTAACTCATGTAGGTAACAAAATTAATGCCAAGTATGCTTTAAAAACCTGTTAAAATATGAATTTGATTTTCTTGGGCCATCCCATGAAGCCAACCCTGATGTAGCACAATACACGTATCTATAATAGGTAGGTCACAGCATTCTTGTATTACAGCAGAAAGCAAAAAATATGGTTGGAAACCCAC
>JAMKCH010027346.1:0-18114 GCA_023653785.1 Ophioderma brevispina | reverse complement strand
AACCAAAAAAACAACCAAAAAACAAACAATTTTCAATTAACTAAATAAAAAAAAACAATCTCAGATGATCTAAAATGGTTTCACTGCATATACAAAGTTCAATCAATATCATGTTGGAGCAAGCAGTCAGGTCCAATTGGACGAGATGTCCATTTAGTCGCCTCTTACGAATGCAGGGAAACACGCGGATCAATTCTTCACCCCGAACCGGCAGGGGGCCCCATTTAGTCGCCGTCTTACGACATGCAGGGAACACTCGGGTCCAATTCTTAACCCCGAACCCGCCGGGGGCTAAAGGGTATATGGTAAAGTCTCAATAATTACCTCCAAATATAGAAATAAGAAAGCATTTGAGTGATATGGATATGGATTTTCAGTATTCGCAAATACATGATCTAATATAGTGATTAATAGGGGCCTATATCGGATATTTAGACGAACTACAGAGCAAACTCCAAAGAAATTCAAATTGCGAAAGAGCATTTTTTTGAGTCCAATTTCTAGATTAACAAAAAAATTCATTTTCTTCAAAGATCAAAAGTAAATTGAAACAAATATCAGGAATGGGTTTCAAATTTCACCGTTTTCTTAGTGGCCCTGTTGGCGACTCAAAATGCATTCAATTACTTTCACTCTGGTGCCATTTAGAGATCCAGGCTTTCAGAGAGGGGGATGATTTTTTGAACCCTTCAAAACTGGGATTTTAAACCAAGGGACCCATAGGGGTTTCCCGTATTCATTTGAGGACTGTATTTTAATGCATTGAAACAATCATAAAAACAGGTGTTTTGCAGCCTGTTTAACCCAAAGTAATTATTTTCGCTTTCAATCAGGTTTTAGGGCCTTAATGGCATGTTTTTCTTTTTGGGTGTGGGGATTAGATGTATAGAAATCAGGACAAGAACAAAGGAATTTGTCATAGGAACATCCCTCACCATCATCTACATAATTTATATGGAACATCAATGTTCTTTTTCAAATAAGCCACAATGTTTTAAAGCAATATTTTCTGAAAAAACAAACCAGACCTATTATCCCATAGCACCATACCACTGTGATTATACGGATATTTAATAAAGTGATAAATGTCCATGTTTGATGGGAAGAATTTTAGTATTCTGCCACCACTGCGGATAGTGATTTTATTCTGTAATAGAGTGGTGGCAGAATACATAATTCTTTCGAAGGAATTTCCAATCTTAGCTAAACTGTATTCATATTATCCATAAGCACAATGTTAAGTAGATTCAATTATTCATGAGGAAAATCGTACATTTACCACAATGAATATTATATCACAATCCCAATTTCTTCTGAAAAGAATTGTACACCTTAGGAGCCCTCTGTAGCCCATAGGCTAATTATGTTTGTAAATAAGCCCTCATGTGGGTAACAAGGGCATGAACTTTAAGCCCCAAATTGCTCATGGCTTGGACTTGGGATATAACTATCAATCTGTGTGGTTTGAAAATACATCCAATATAATTTTTCAGGGTTTTGTAGCTTGAAATGGAGAGAAGGTATTGCGAGATTCTTAGCGAGGAATATTTCAGGTTAACTTGGGTGTTGTAAATCAAGAAGGAAATACTTGATTTCTTATTCGGTCATTGTCCCGTTATAGCTACGTACTGAAACCACAGGCCGTTTCACTGAGAATGTACAGTGTTCAATGATAATGTCGACGCTATGGTTTACAGTTACTGGAACTAGGCTAACAACCAGAGGATGTGGTACTATCTACTTGAGCATGCGGTCCAGGTTAGAGCCTGGCGAATAAATAGTAAATAAGGGTAAGATAACTAAGTTACAAGTTAAAAATGGAGTAGACGGTCAGGACGTTAAAGGGACAGTACACGAAGAGTGGAATTAGAGAAAGGCTAGGAGCCACGTAAGGCTAAGGCCTTTCACAATGGATTTTTTCGTTGAAAAAATATTGGGGCGGTTACTTTTCATGATTCATTTTTCAGGTTCAAAACACGCGATTACAAATTTCCACTTCAAACATATCACATAGATTTTTAACACGATACAGAAACTACCAAACCTAGCAAGTAGGCTACCAACTCACTCCCTCTCTTTCCTGTTTAGAAAGCATATAACATTGATAAAAGTTGATTTGAGTGGAAATAATTGAAAGGTGTAAAGGGTTTAAATTAACTCCATGTGTCAGTATAGCAGATGCTTCTGAATGCAATTTTCATTCTGGTCTACTATGAAGTTTCATCACAAGGTGCGTATTTACTGGGAAAGAGTCATCACGATTGAAATTAACATACTCAAATCATTTCTCTTGCTTCACAGGCAAGTTGTATTTCAAATGGGTCACTCTTACCAACTTTGTATAAATAAAAATATTGGGTAAAATACACCACAGGCCAAAGTAACTATTGGTTTCTAACCAGCGTTAGAAATAAGAAAACTAATGTGGTAATACGTCGAAATACCAAAGGTAGAAGAAATTGGTAATCCGCCAAAATGTGAGTTCATCCTGCGGATTACCAACTTAAAAATGTTGGTAATCCACACAAATTTAGTCATCTGTAATTTTATTGTTTCAGTTATCGACCTTGTAACATTTGAGAGTCAAAATAATGAATTACAAGAGAAATCCAACTTACCATACAGGCTAGAGAGAAATAAAATCCTTTCTGGGAATTAAAGGTCCTCTGTAAAGGACACTATAAGTGATTTGCTAAAATCAGAAAATCGAAACAAATCCATCAAAATCAGATTTTTACAAGTGTAACAGGTACAGTATCCTAACAGACCCGGCAAATGATAAGACCAAGAGCAAACCTAATAAGGCCAGAATCGGAATTTAAGTTCATAAGTGTCTTCGGGAACTTACTACAACAACGTAATAATTGAATGGGGAATCTTTGGAAACACGGCCGTTTCTTCCTTTTCTGCCGGTTCTTAAGTTGGAAAGGGTAATTATGAAGAATTCTACAGACTTATCCTTCACTTGAAGCTATTCCTGCAAATTTCAAATATTTTTCAAATCATTTTAATTTTTTCGTTTTTGTTAAAAAAAATTGTGGTAAAATGGGGCCGCCATCATGTGTAACCAAAGTCCTACGACATTCGCTCATCACCATTGAAGCACAAAAGAGCCAAAACACCGGGAACCATCCCAAAAAAAGTCCCAAGACCTCCAAAGTGTCCACTTTTGAACATCATTATTTTTACAATTTTGGATGGAAATGGGCAAATTGTTTCGGATTTTGGTTTTGTGTTTGATACACAAAAGGAGCAGCCCAAAACACAATGAGGGACCATCCAAAGTATCCACTTTTCTTTAAAAATCATTTATTTTGACTATTTTGAACCAAAACTGAATTGGTTTCCAGGCATTCTCATCAACCATTGAAACACAAAGGACCCAAAAACACTGGGAACCATCCAGAAACTATCCATGAACCATCCAAAAAGTATCCACTCTTCTTGAAAAATCACTATTTGACCATCTTGAAGCAAATAGCCAATTTATGTTCCACACAATTTGCTCAACAACCATTGATACACAAAGGAGAAGAAAACACTGGGAACCAACCCGAAGTGTTTACTTTTATTTCAAAATAATTTCGATAATTTTGGACGAACAGCCAATTTGGGGTTCAGGCAATACTTAATTGAAATACAAAGGAACCAAAAACCCCTGGAACCGCCATGAAACCATTCGGGGAACCATCCGAAGTGTCCACTTTTCTTTACAAATTATTTTGATAATTTTAAACCAAAATAGCTGATTTGGGTTCCAGCAGTGGTCAACAACCATTGATACACAAAAGATCCAAAAACACAGAACCATCCAGAAATCGTTTGGGAACCATCCAAATGTCCACTTTTGTGTAAAAATTGTTATTTTGACAATTTGTTATTTTGACTTATCAAAATAGCTGATTTTGGGTGCAGGAAATGCTCATCAACTATTTAAACAGAAAGTAGCCACAACACTGGGAACCATCCAGAAATCTCCAAAATGCTCCTCCCCTCCCCCACCCATCTCTCCATATTTCCCGAACTCTCAACCATGCATCCATGATCTTTGAAAATATACACGTTTGAAACTTGATTAACATTACAACAATGGCTCCTAATTGACTTGCACTGCTTGAAAAGACCACCCATGTTGAGTTCAAGTCTTTGTGGTTTACCACCCGACCCTCCAAACTTCCTACTTTTAATAAAATGTCGGGTGAAAAATGCTGTCGGAAAAGCATTTTTTTTTAAAAGCAATTTCTTGGATGAAGCTTGTGATAAAGTAGGTATTTGTGTTAAGAAAATCTCAGAATACTTGGAAAAAATCTTGACTCTTAAAGGGATAGCCGCGTTTGCTAATCCGAAACATCGAAAAATCATCAAAATTCATATTTGTTGTATGGTTGTTACTGGCATGGATATGGGAAAATAACCTGCAAGTGGTTGGCTTGAAAATCCGTGTATTAAAGACACGGCGGTACTTTTGATCTGATTCCCTTACTTCTATACTTGCGTATCTAAATTCCGACTTGAATCTCAAAAGCCTTTCCCGGTGCATATCACAGATTTCAAGCGTGATATTGTGCCCATGATCAATACAGTTTGACCCAAACACAAGCATTATTGATCTTTGTTCATGCTGTACTGGTGTAAACACGATCACTGTTTAGTGCGATTTTGGACGCCGTCGCTGTGTGTCTATTTCGGGAGACGGTAAATACAAGATTCCTCAAATACTTCATTTTTTTCACTATTTGGTGGTTTTTTTCTACATTAAAAGCATTTATTGACTTGTACACACTTATCCCTGATTTATAAGTCAAAAACATGCATGTTCCACATTTTTTCGATTCTCTCGCATTATCGCTTCTAATCCCTTATAAGTCAACAAATACTCATTAAAAATTATTTTGGGATCTTGTCTTTCGGGCGGCGGCAACAGAACTAAAAATTCATTTGAAGCGCCCTAATGATAGAAATTTTTAACTCTTTTCTTAATTTTTATTTAGAAGACCCCCAAAAAATACCACCCCCCATTTTTACTCTACCCCCAACAAAAGTGTCAACCTTTCAGATGTCGCTCTAGTGAAAAGGCAGTTATCGAGGGGTGGCGGCAGAATACTAAATTCTTTCCGCTTGGGGATCAATTCATTCTTCAGAGGCGTATCCAGATGACATACCCCCGGAGGGGGGGGGGCAAGATACCGATGAACTTTTGGCGCCCCTGTTGGATTGAAAATAGCACCCATTCCACATCTCATGAATATACATAACAGCCACAGAAATAAAGTACCGGCGAGGCAGCGAGCAGAAATTTTTGGGGAAAAAAAAAAAAATTCAATCATGTGGCAAATTGACGTTGTGCAACCCTATTTTCCTTTATGGGAACCTTTTTTGACATTTTTCGTTCCCTTTCTGTTAAGAACGTCTTTGTTTATCCTCATTTAGAATTCCCTTTTGCACCCCTTAAACTTTTTTTCATCCCTTTCCATTCGTTGTTCTGTTTTGATGCGCCCTTATATTTTGGTTTTCCTATATCCCGTTTTCTTGCCGTTTTCAGTGCTGTTTCGCGCCCATCCTAATTTTTTTTAAGCCCTTTTCCTTTTGTTTACTGTTTTGATGCCCCTTTTTATTCCCTTTTCACTCCGATTTCCTTGCCATTCTTTGCGTCCTTTTCTTTAAACTATTTTGTCAATGCCCTTTTGTTTGTTTTTTCCAGTTTTTGATGCCCTTTATTTTCATTAGCTCCTGAATTCTTTGCTATTTTAGCGCCCCTTTAATTTCCTAAACCTTTTCTCAACCTTTGTCCTTGGCGCCCCTTTCTTTGTTTATCCGTTTTTCTTTTCTCTTCTCATTTTTGTGCCGTTTTTGCTCGTATTATTTCCTTTCTGTCCATTTACTTTCATCAGCACCTTCGTTTGCTCGCTATTTTTTGCTTTTCTTATCCTTTTTGCATCCTTTACTATTTTTATACGTTCTCTTTTCTCATTTTTGTTGCTCATTTTTTCCCTAAGTTTGGCGCTTCTTAGCTTCTTATCGAGCTCATTTTCGCCATAAGCTTTTCTATCCCTTTCCCCTTTAGTTGTCCCCCTTCCCCCTTTTTATTTTACTTTTTTTCATTTCCTTATTCCCTCTCATTCCATCTCTAGGTTTCTTTCGTTTCCTTCCCCTTTCCTTCCCGCCCCCTTTCCCCCCTTTCCTTCCCCTTTCCGTCCTTCCCCTTTCCTTTCCCTTTCTTTCCTTCCTTTCCCTTTTCTTCTCCCTTTTCCCTCTTTCCCCTTTATGTTTCTTTTCTTTTTTTTTTTTTTTTTTGTGCCCCTTTGCCCCCAGGATAACGCCATTGTATTCTGCCACAACCATCTCTCAAACCAGTTTATTCCGTTGAGGCTGGCGAAATTCTTTACGTTGCTTGTTTTAACATACTATATCTGCATGACATGTTAATGCTGACATAACCACATGTTTCTATTGTGTTGGCCCACACTTCAATAAAATTAATGTACCAGGCCTCAGCCTTGAAGGGGGATGGCCCATTTAGGATATGAAGTTTTTCATCTTGATAGCTTGCCCTTCAAAACCCCATCTGTAATGTTTCCGCACCTCTATTTCAATTCGTTTTGCTGCGAGAGCTAAAAACGTGATTTTGTAAGCCCCATAGAGTCCTGTGTAGAATTAATATTGGTCGAACCAAAATGGGTCCATTTCGCTCTAACTTCCAAATCAAACATCCTGTGGCCTCTAAGATTTCACAGGGTAAATGAGAGAAATAGTAGCTTTCTTCTGATACCAAAATGTTGACCACTGCCGGTAAAGTTTGGGGCGTCTGGGACGATACTATTAGCGATCGGGCCGATGGACCTTTAAGACGCACATATAGGCATGAGAACGTCTTTTAAAGACTGATTTCTTGGGGAAGGGTACAAACTATTTAACATAATAATTAAAATTGTTCTAAAATTAAAAATGATTGCAGAAAGGGTGTACATATAGATTCCCTGCATTGAAGAGACCCCACTTCTTACCTAACCTTGAAATGATCATGATGTCCCCACATAATTCAAAGATGAGCAACAATTCATCATCACCTCTTCACTTCTCATGTCCAGCCAGCAAATGTCCAACCCAACCCCAAATGTACAATTGGTTAGCTCAAGGGTAATTAAGAAAACAGAGATCTACTCTTACTTTAATCTGGAATGTCACACAGAATCGAATATGATGCAACATGTTATCATCACATTCTTCTCTTCTCCATGTCCAGCCAGCAAATGTCCAACACAGACCCATCAAAATTGTCTTCATTGCCTAGTCTAAATGTAATTATGAATAACAATGCACCCATACACTTCACCCACACTTCCTCAATAAAGAAAGTTCTGGTAAAGTCCCTTTGTTCACCCAGAGGTAATTGTGCATAGAAGTGACTCCAACAATACATGTTTTGAATACAAGAGTGCCGGTTCACGTACACAAAATAAAACGGCCAAATCAAATGCACAGTGAATAAAAAAGTGTCAAGTCTCAAATACAATCTAATGAATTCCACCAATTCACTATGTTCAGGGGGTGGGGGGGTATAGGGAGGAGAGGGGATAGGGAGGTAGGGGAAGGGAGGAAGAGAGGATAGAGGGGATAGGGAGGGTATGGGCAGGAGGAGAGGGGATAGGGAGGGTAGGTTTAGTGGAAGGGAGGGTAGGGGCATAAGGGAGGGTAGGGGTCAAGTGAGGAGAGTGGATAGAGATGTGGTATAGGGAGGGGTAGGGTACGGGCGGAGAAGTGTATCGAGATGGGGATAGTGAGGTAGGGGAGGGAGGCAGAGGGGATAGATAGTTTATGTTCGGGCTGACGGTTATCGGCCGAGGTGCTCTTCGGGTCTTTGGTCGCTTCGGATCGGGGACTCTCTAGTTTGCTCTATTCGGATTTCTGGGGACTGGCTCGAGGTGATATCTCTTGGCTATGGATGTTAGGGGGAAGGCAGGAAGGTGATAGTCGGTGATGTTGGCATGGGAGTGCGGGTAGGGTAGGTGGAATGGATGGGAGGGGATGGGCAGGGAGGTGATGGAGGGTTCACTCATTCATTTTTGGCTGGGGTGGTGTCTGAAAGCCTGACCCGTACTATTTTGGTAGACAAAATACCCATTTTGGAGGATTTTGCTTTCAATATACATTTTTTTGTTTCTCGTTGAATGGAGTTTTGCCTTTTAACCAAGTTTTAAATATTTGTGTGTTTCGCTTTTCAGAAAATGGGCCCATTTCTAAAATCTTGTTATAGAAAGTGTACATATTTTCCATAAAAAAGACCCACTTGAGTGCACATCCCATAATATACCTAATTCCCTCCCACCACCACCTGGATTGTTCTAAAGTTAATATATGTGCCCACTGACAAAGAGCCTGTATGCTGGCCCGCAAAATCAGCTTTCTTTGCACATAATGATTCCAATTTTGGGAAGGGGATATATTTACAACTCTGTTTCAGTAACTTCTGCCATCTTTGATAGTTGCAAAAATAGAGGTGCTTTTTGGAGTAACAAAGTCTTTAAAATAAATCTGCAGGGGTAGATTTTCAAGAACCCCAAACCTGTCTAAAAGCAATAAATTTATTCTCCAGCTTATGATGAACGAAATTGGTAGAAAATAGCACTAATTGATGTCTATTGCCATAATAAAAAACATATGTTTGTTTTGGCGTAACAGAGAAAAAAGATCAGGGTCGGTCGGTCGGTCAGCTTTTTTTTTCATTTTATTTTTTTTTTAGATCTCAATGTTTTTACTCTAAAATTAATACAAATGCTACTATTTGAAGCTCTTTTCATGCATAGCAAAGAATTCTTTTATTTTACTTGTTTGTAGTTTTCTTTGTTGTCTTGTTGTGTATTTTTGTTCGCTTTATGTTGGTAAAAAAAAAATTTAATTGGGTGGATGAAATAATGGGTCGTCGCAGATTTTTTTTTTATTTTTGCTAACTTTGCATAAAAATCTTTTGATCGGCAGTTTTTTTTAGGGTCGGTCGGTTTACGCCAAACCAAACAATTTTTGTATGCCTATGTGAGTATAACATGGACAGTGAGTAATGAAAAAAACTGTCTTGGTGGACTTGGTGCGTTTTTCAAAGAGAGTGACTCCTAACGAAGCATACCTGAAATAATTGCAAAAAAGTTCCGAATATTCTTGAAATACGTTTTAAAGCAAATTGTACCTAATTATTGTGTACAATAGACCTCACCCTTCAAAACTGTGTTTTGCCCCTTGTTTCAGATGTGGGACTTTTTTGTGTTCTATGTTACGGAGTATTATAAAATAAATTCAAGAGGCAAATTATAGACATCAATGTCCAGTAATTTCCCTACCCTTTTCGATAAAACAAACCTCTCTCTTGCTTCACACTTGTTATATACAAGAGGTTTTGGCTATTTTAATTCAATTCGTGACTTAAAGGCACATCACAAAAATCACATTTTTGCATTCGATAATGAGTATATTTATCCTACATCCTGCAAGTGATAGGAACCAAATCACCGTATAAGGACAAATAGAAATTTGATTCATAACTGTCCATACAGACACTTACTTACAACATGTAATTGAATGGGGATTCCATATCTTTGATCACTGCTGTTTCCTTATTTTTCCATCAATTTTTCATTCAAAAAATAACTTATGAGAATTCTACAGACTTATCCTTCACTTTTAAGCTGTCCGGCATTTTAAATATTTTGACTCATCTGGGTGTATCGATCACTGATAGTGTCCTTTAATTCTAAGCCTAGCACAATAAAAGCACCATTTGGCAGGAAAAGGATAACCATTCTTACTTGTCTGAGCATTGGAAAAGAACAGTGGTTCCGAACCACAAGTGCCGTTCTGCTTTTGCAAATCCACCTTTCCTTCACTCCTATTTATAACTTGACCTCAAATGACACTTTTTTGAGCTTGGTACGTGACCCGTGACCACATTATCATTGACGGTTCCAACGGGTATACGTCCGGCGATTGTGGCCCGAAATCATGCTCCAGGACCATGACCAGTCCTCTTATCTCATAAGGCACTATTCAATCTTTTCTACTTCAATCAACAACTCTGATGTTTTTAATGCTTCCAATCTCCAACTCTAAAATACAAATAAAATCATAACTAAATTTTGTTCCTGGAGTGGGATTCGCACCACGACCTTAGATAACAAGACGGCGCCCACAGACCACGCCACGCAATCCTAGCCGGCAGGAAGTCGTTTCTTTTGTAATACTTCAATATAAACATTAACGTAATAAATCGGCACACATAATAATAATAGCGCCCTATGAACGAGTTGAAAATATTAATGCTCCTGGAGCATTGATTTTCGTGCCAAAATCTCCAAGGAACCAAGGGGCATCTTTGACTCAAGTTCTATAGCATTAGAATTACTTTTGAATGATGCCCCAATTTAAAGTGTTTCAGCCCATTTTAAAATGACTGTATGACCTCGGTATTGATCCTTGACCTCATCATATGAAGGTTCTTCTCAGGGACATCTAGGACCCAAGTTCTGTACAAAAGACTTTTACTTCTCAAATGAGCGAATTTGGTGTTTTCAGCCAATTTTAACAAACGTGACCTCATGACCTTGGTATTTGACCCTTGACCCTCATTATCATCTAATGTTTCCAAGGGGCATCTATGACCAAGTTCTATAGCAATTGGGACTTTTTCTCGAATGCAGAAACTTTGAAAACACAGCCACAAGGTCAGACTGAATTAAGGACTGGTAGGTGACAACTCCTGCAAACTTATACACCGCGCACAAAAAATGTTGGCAAAGGCCATCTGTTTCTTTTTCATAGAAGGGCAGTTTTCGAACCACAATCTTGCCTGCTTTCGCACATAGCTGTAAGACAAAGATCCGCACACCAAATTGCAACTGTATTTGCTTTTAATATGCCCAAAACACCCAAAATCTAAACAGGTCAACAACTCTTCAGTCTGCTTCGTTTCCCAGTTACCTCCTTATACGCCTTATAACTAAACTCGTACAAATAAGCCTTTGCAGGAAAATCGTTCGTAAATATGCACAATAGATACTTAATTACCATATTTTACGACCAAAAACTAATCAGTTCGAGAAACTCGCCCACCCCGCTTCTTTCCACCAGTACATCTTCGTAGCCCTGTAAGGAAATCCAGATAATCGTACACCAGCCGTGAACACGGACGGACGGATCGACGGACGACGGACGACGGGAACGGACGACATAACAGACAGACCACATACAGACTACAGACAGACAACAGACAAGACAGACAACAGACAGACATAAAAGAATTACAAGTCTCTGCCAACCAAAGTTTCCGGGCGAACCAAAATGTGGGGATTCTCTCGCAGTGGCGATACCCTGTGTAATCCTGTAGAATCTCCCCGTTTGGTTGTAAATGAATCTGCACTTCCTTTTGGTGCATTTTGGCATAGGCCAGTGCCATAACAGGCAAGGGACAATGGTACATTGCCTCCCCAAAGGGTCAGATGTGGAATTACTACAGGAACTAGGGAAAGGACAAATGAGAATGTGGGAAGGAAAATAGTGGGAAGAAGTATGGTAGAAGTGGGAAAGAGGATGGGAAGGCAAAGTGTTGTAGTAGTCACATGGAATGAGTGATTGCATGGTCAAGACAGTACAGATTACAGCTCAATCCCCCCCCCCCATCCCCCACCCCACTCTTTCCAAATTTTGAGGTTGGCGGGTGAAGAAATGAAAGGCCAGTATCGGCCTGTGCAGAGGCACAAGGATACATGCCCGGACAGAAATTGATGAGCTTTCCCCCTTCAACACTGGGCCCCTGTTATTATTGGGGTATGGTGATGGTGGTATAAAAGTCATTTTTTGTTTAAGCATAGGAAAAATTCAAGAACCCTACACCAGAACCTGTGGGATAATACGTGAGTTTAAAATGAAGCCCAAATCAGGGGTAGCATAGATGTCCAGTTGACACATGCCATAATAAATTTTTTTCAAAAACCTCCTGGGTTTGGGCCTAAAAATCTTGTCCTCAAGCAGGACTGTACGATGATTTATTTCGCGGGACTTCGAAAAAGTGGACCTTTTTTGGTAAAGATTGGACCTAACCCTCCCTAAATGGTCCTTTTGTAGACTTTTTGAACATCTCGTCACCAAAAAGTTGACTTCTGTCATTTCTCTATATTTTTTTACCTTTTTATGCAAAAATTTAGTTTTTTTTTTTTTAATTTGCCATATTTATGGAATTTGGGGGGGGTGACTGCACCCCTGCCTGCAAGGCTTCAATGCAGAACTCTGTACCAACCAATGTTTCGGTTGGAAGGAGTACGATTCCATCCCTGTTTAAGCCAAAGAAGTTTTGGTGGGTGGTTCATTTTCAAGCGACTTTGCCCTCCACATAGCCAAGACGTTATGTTTAGTTTTGCATTATAGATTGTCCTGCCCTTCTAGCTCATGTGTCCATCCACATGAGTATATTTCGCCTCACGTATACCTTAAGATCAAAGAAAAATTCATGAGAACCATGTTAAGCCTCTTTGTTTAGTACTGAACTCTAAAAGGACTGGTAAAAATGCCTAGAAGGTACAGGCACACAAGCCGTCCCTACATGAGGTTTGGACACCCGTTTCATTTCCAGAATTCTGTAGTCAAAATTTGACTTTGTCGGCAAGATCGGTATTCATGTAAAATAAGATGCGGTGGAATCTTTTATGAAACCATTTTGTTAAGGATATTACTTCCCTTGTAATATGCAGTATATAACACAGTATTTAAAAAAAAGTGTAATGATATGGCCCCCCCCCCCAGTGTTGAGGGCAAAATTGTTCATTTGCCAACACATTTAATAAAAAAATTCCCGGCTTGCTGGGTAAATCATAAGCAGAAGCAGAATACCAGGAAAGTATTGGCTTTCAATCAGAAGCAGAATACCAGGAAAGTATTGGCTTTCAAGCAGAAGCAGAATATCAGGACGTATTGGTTTCAGCATAAGCAAATACAGGAATGTCTTGACTTTCAAGCAGACGCAGAATAAGGGAATGTATTAGCCTTCAATCAGAAGCAGAATACCAGGAAAGTATTGGCTTTCAATCAGAAGCAGAATACCAGGAAAGTATTGGCTTTCAATCAGAAGCAGAATACCAGGAAAGTATTGGCTTTCAAGCAGAATCAGAATACCAGGAAAGTATTGGAAGAAGAATACCAGGAAAGTACTAGCTTTATGGAGCAATTTACAAACTGTGCCACCAAAAAAAATCTTCACAAGTAAAAATAGGGACAGCAGTCTCATATAGGGCATCCATTGTGGAAATATAAGCGTTTGGCCAAATCATAAGCGTTTGGCCAGGAATACAAAACTGACCTGACCAAAATGACAAAATGGCACCCCATAACCTTTGATCCCAATCTGTGTACACCTGCATATGGGACTAGGGTCAGGCTAAAACGGACCAAGTTTGGTGATAGTAGCATTTGATTTATGGTTGTGGTGGTAAAAAAAGATTGTTAAGAATTCCCCTTAATTGCCTATGTGACTTCTCCACCACAACTGGAGTAACACCACATATTACATAATTCTTTCCGATTGCATCAAACAACCTAAAAAAAGAATGTCTAAGTATGGTTTGTGAGGCATGGGACCAAAGAAAAAAAAAAAAGAAAGATGTGTTTTGTCAAAAAAAAGGTTTGAAATTTCAGTAAAATGGGTCCCATTTTGACAAATCCCCCTACCCAGGTGCAAAAAGGTCCACATTTTGGGAAAAATCCCTGGTTCCGCCAAAAAACAAAATCCTGGATTGAGCTAGATTGTAGTAATAGCTGGGGTAGGACATGCCTCCTAACAGCAACAGCACATTGAATTCAAATTGGCATCAACATCCGGCAAGACCAGAGTGCTAGTTCGTTTCACAGCTTACGGATTTGAGGGTGCTATTACCATTTTCAAGACTTCACATGAGGGTTATAGAGCTTTAAATTCTGTTAGGCATATCATCCCCAATAGAAGTCTTCAACACCAGACTAGGTTAATGCAGTATTACACGGAGGAATGTGCCAAAATTGGTCCTTCTTGGGTGTTAATGATGCAACCACCGCACAACAAAACGAAACATGAGCGTTACTCTCAGTGTTTTACTTGCCATGTATGACATTTTTCTCTGGTATTTCTTTATAAGACATTTTGTCAAGGAAAAAGGGGTGGGGTGGGCATTATTAAGAGGAGTGTCTCATTACAGACCATACAGTATCTATAATTTTTATCCGCAAGTTGGAGGAGTTACTTTTGTAAACTCAAAAGACTGATGATCACAGGTGGCCATGAAAGAGTAATTGTTATCACTGTCTAATCTGTTCTATTGAAGTATTCTTACCTGTTTTGGCTCACTGTACTGGCTGGAAGTTATCATCAAGCACAACTAAGGAACAGGTAGCATCAAAGCCAATACCTTTACTTATCTGGGTTGACATCCTTAATTGCATCCTGATCCCCCAAAAAGCTGCGAATGAAAAAAAAATTAACATGATAATATAGGATGTCAACCTTTTGGGGTGAAAGGGCTACTCATAATACTGACCCAAATCACAATTTACATGTAAGAGAATCAATGGTGTTTTTTGCTCAGCAGGTTTTTTTCAGTATACAATGAACTTGAACACTGATTGAGATTTGAACGTCTGGCCCCTGAGCTTTGCCATCACAACTGGATCAAATCGTGTATGAAACTTTGAGTTCAAAAAGTGTATTCGTTATCCTAGCACCTATTACACCGCCCTATTGCCAATCAGCTGTGTTCTGTTTTACTAGCGTGTTCTCTAGTTCGTTCTTTCTTCTGTCAATCTGCTTTATAGCTGATTATTGTCTTGACCAATAGATGCCAGGTTTGTACCAAATGACCGCTCAGCGGACCATCACCTGCCATATGTCTTTGACCCCCATCTGACCTTTGACCTCGTCACAGGTTCAAAAATGTCATTTAATTCGCAAAAATATCTTCTTTTTACAGGAATTATGCGATATCAAATAAATTGTTAGAGGAACACCGCCCCTGCTTCTATAGGGTGTTCAAGAATAACTTGTGTCAAAGGTCATTAAGGGGTCTTTCCGGTCTGAAAGCCAAAATATGCCATTATTAATTGGTAAAAATATCTTCTACAGGATTAGGCCGATCTCAATACAATTGTTCAGAGGAACCACTGACCCATGCCATTATATATAGGGTGTTCGGAATACGCAGTCAACGGTCATTAGGGGGCACTTCCACGTCAAAAACCAAAGAAATATTTAAAACATTCAAAATTTTTATAAAAATGTAAAACATAGAAGAGTAACATGGACCTTCAGATATGCATGTATGTTAGGCCAATGTATGCAAGGTATTTTTATTTGAGGGTCAAAGGTCATTACAGGTCATTTCCGGTTTTGAGCTAAATAAACTTTAAGAATTTATCTCCAGAACTAAGCTAAGCAGATTTTTTTTATTCAACTGGCAATACATTTTTGTTGGGACCTCAGTTTTTTTTATACAGGGATCAAGGTCATTAAGGGGGCTCAAAGGTCAATTTTGCCAAAAAATGCCTAAAAAAATACTACCAAATTGGCTATATATCAGCTATGGCAGGACAGATAAGCACGTTATTAATACAGTGATGTAACATTATGGTAGAGCAGAAGTTTGGTAGTCTCGCACCAAAAGTTACAAAGTTCAAGGTCAAAGGTCAAATCTACAGACAAGCTCTGAATGAGCTGAAGTTTTACAGAATTTTTATCTCACAGAACTAAGCATAGTAGAATTTTTTTCTTTGAACGCAAAAATGCATTTTTGTGATGTCTATCAGGTTTTTTATATCGGGGTCAAAGGTCATTAAGGGGGTCAAATGGTTCAATTTTGCCAAAAATGCTAAAAATGAGACTAAAATTGAAGAATCTCAGGCTATAGAAGACAGATTAAAGCCTGTTAAAGGAAGCTTCAGATACTTCACCAAGATTGTGCTTGACGTGGGGTCAAAGGCTTGACATGGGGTAATATTACCATCGGCTGCTGACCAGTGGGCCTATGGCACATAACTCTAGTTTTTACAGGTTTACTAGCTATGCACAAAGAAAGGTTACTTCAAATTTAAATTGATATGATGGTGCATTTGGTGATGAGAAATATGACGGGTGCCCTATAGGCCACTGTGGTGTCATTTCTGCTTGTTTACGGACAGAAAATACAAAAATTAACGAAATTTCTCTAGAGTACATCGAATTTGCACATAAGATTTTGCACAACAACTATACTTAGGCCAACAGTAGAGATCTCACTGTTTTAAGTAAGGCAGGGGGGAGACTGTGGATCACAAAATGCCCTTTAAGTTTTGTTATAACGATTTCTCCTTCCATTTGCAAGCAGCTTCAGTTTTTAAGTCTATTAGAACAAACTTGAACCTGTATGACCTTTCACATCTGACATGGAGATGAAGAAGTATGCTTAAGTCTTGGTCACTATGCATTATTTGTAATATGTAAGAAATGGAAGATGTTTTCAACAATAAAACTTGAATTACCCTTAGATGACATTGAACAAGAATCCCACACAAGACTCAATTCTTAATATATATATTACGAGCAACTTTTAACGAACACCCATTTATTTTTTGTAAAAGCAGGATTTTGAACATTATCCACAATTTCCTAGGTGACCTTAGGACCTTTAACTCGTTTCTTGGACACTCATCCAATTTATGTTGAGGAAGAACATTTTAAAACTTTTAGACAGTGACTAAACTGTCCCCTACAGACCTTTGACCTAACACGCCCTGGAACCCAATCTGAGCATTCTGGCGAATATCCATTTTTAGCATTTTTTTTCTAATGACCACAAGGTGAAATTCATATTACGCGATGCGTAAATATGTACCCGCTGAATGTCCCGCTCACTAAGAAGTGAAAAATTAAACTACACCAGACCACGCCCCTAATTCCATAACTACCAAAAATAACTAAAAAAACACACTCATGCTGAACTCCATCCATAAGTCACAACAAAAACTCTAACATTATCAATGAACTCGCCAAAATACTCAAAGAACAACTCGGTTGATGAACTCAACATAAGTCACCCAAAACAAATCACTCTCAACAACTCATTGATGAACTCCACATAACTCAGCAAAAAAGAAACTTGGGAAAGGGTCAAAGGTCCAATGTCAGATACAGCCAAGATACAGCCAAATGTTGACCTTTTTGTGAAAATGGACCTTTTTTATATTTCCCCCCCCTTACCCCCGACAGACCCAGGGGAGGACCCCCGGGGAATGAATTAACATTGTTAGTAGGGGGCTTGTGCCCTCCTATAATACACCCAAGGTTGGCTACTATAGCTCATCTAGAAAAAAGATATGGGCAAATGTTGACTTGTTTGTGCAAGAATTAATCTTCTTTTTCCCATACCCCCCTGACAGGACCCAGGGGAGGACCCTGGGGGGGGGAAATGAATTACATGGTTAAGTAGTGGCCTTTCCCTCCTAAAAGATACCCAAGTTTGGCTAATCTAACTCATCTAGGAAACAAGATATGGCCAAATGTTAGCATTTTATCACAGGAAATTTCAAGGTTAACATTTTTCTCGGCAGACATACGGGACATACGGATGGACGGAGCCCATTTTATATCATGTGGCGGCGAGCTGTCTAAGCAAAGCATAAATACAAAATTTTACAAAGTCAAACATGCAAAAGCTGCTGGGGAAAACTTCTGAAACAAGTATCAGAAAACTAGCTTAAAAATACAGGTGGCACGGGTTTCTACCTCGGAATCTTCTTACCTTCGAGGTGTATCCAAAATTACAATATACATTGATTTGATTAACTTGGTTCCACAATCATGACAATAAGAACTAGGAAAATCCTCCGCAGAGAGACGTGAACTTCATTAATGTTTTGGAGAAGTTTTAAATGACCTCTGTTCAGAGAGGTGAAAGGTCACATGATAGATCAATTTACAACGATTTTTTTTGTGATTGGATGGTGGTTCAGCTTAATAAAACACTGTTCTAGCACGTGGTAATGTTTGCTTCTTTGGTATAAAAATAAGACATAAAATATTCCGTGCACTATATACTGCGCAATATTTTGGCGATTTGAGGTATAAAAGTACGAATA
>JAMKCH010027345.1:0-20780 GCA_023653785.1 Ophioderma brevispina | reverse complement strand
ATAGATGATTTCATGAATACAACCCCCCTAATAGGGTAATGCCACCACTTGAACAATCATGACTGATTGTTTTCTGTACTGAGATAATGCACAAGTTCTAAAGAGAACTCCAAAATAATAAAAATAGTTCTATAATGGGTCTAAGCTTTATAGTTGAGGGGTCTAAGTTTTATAGTGGGGGTCTTAGTTTTATAGTGAGGGGTCTTAGTTTTATAGTGGGGGTCTTAGTTTTATAGTTGAGGGGTCTTAGTTTTATAGTTACAGGGTCTTAGTTTTATAGTGGGGGTCTTAGTTTTATAGTGGGGGTCTTAGTTTTATAGTTACAGGGTCTTAGTTTTATAGTGGGGGTCTTAGTTTTATAGTTACAGGGTCTTAGTTTTATAGTGGGGGTCTTAGTTTTATAGTTACAGGGTCTTAGTTTTATTGTGGGCCGCCAGCTATAGGCTGGAAGGACACCACTTAGCATCCGTTGCTTGTGGCGTGGTATGTATGTGTGTTTGTGGGATTGTGGTGTGTCAAAAAATTGTTAAGTTTTTTTTAAATTGACCTCAATTGAAAAGTTTAACTTCAATGGAACCACAACTTCTGTCATAGTGACCATGGGATCCTCTATATGTTGATGAGGTCAAGGGTCATGTGGAAAGGTCAAAGGTCATGTGAGGTCAAGTTGAAAAATGGGCTAAAAATGTAAAATTGATCTAAATTGAAAACTTGAAGTTCAATTGGAACCAAACTTTGTCAAGGCACCAGGCGATCCCTTCATATGTTGATGAGATCAAAGGTCACGTGCCAGGGTCAAAGGTCATGGGGAGGCCCACAGCTTATATTCTTTGAATATAGTGAGCGCAAAAGCCAGAACCGCGAAATTCTAGTAATGGTTTAAGTCTTAGGTCTTAGTTTTATAGTCACCCTAACTGCAGGCACTGTAGTAAAGATTTTACTGATGAAAAAGCTATTAAATGGGAAACACTGTGGTATAGGTTTCATCACTATAGACAGTTAATTGAATATAGTGCTAGCCATTTCAATTGACAGGGTCAAAATGGCCAAACAAGCTCAAATTTGTCCAAAACTAATAAAGTTGTCATAACACTCTCTTCTAATCAAAACATAATAAGTAAATGATGTTACCAACTGCTTCTCCACAAAAAAAAAAATAGCTGTGTACAGTGTGAGTCAAAATGATTGTTCCCCAAATATTCTGATTTTTTTCTTGTCAAACTGTGCAAGGTATCTCTTACAATTGCAAATAGTTCAAAAGTACATTTAAATAGCTTTCATAGGAATTTTGAATTATTAAATATGGTTCAGGCAATAAATACTGCACTCATTTATTTAAAGACACTATCAGTGATTGCTAAATCAGCCAATCGAAAATAATCATCAAAAATCAGATTTTTGCATGTATGCAACAAGTACAGGGATCCTAACATAACCCTGCAAATGATAAGACCAGAAAGCACCTAATAAGGACATAATCGAGATTTTAGTCATTACTGTCCAACGGACACTTACCTACAACACGTAAGTGAATGGAGAATCTATATGGAAACTGCCGTTTCTTCCTTTTCTGTCAATTCTACAGCTGGAAAAGGTACTTATGAAATTCACAGACTTATCCTTCACTATTGAATTCTATCCCCCTGCCAAGTTTCAAATATTTTTCAAATCACTGATAGTGTCTTTAAAATACAGGCCATCATATTTGGCCCTTTGTACAAGATTCTATTGATTTGGTTTTCAAAGTGCGAATTTCAAGTGAGATACCTAATGTATGCTTTACACGCTGGTGGATAAATGGTAATAAATGCCCCAATGAGTATAACATAGTCCAGGGTTTATGCAGAGAGGAAGCAAAGCAATGGCTCCCCAATATTCAGTAGCTCAACGCACCTTCATGGCCCAGAAATATCTGGAAACACGAAGCCCCCACAAAGTTCAAAGGCTGTTTTGAATAAGATTCCCTTGAGCTGGCAGAACCCCATCTAAGAGATTGTTAAACTTAGTCACTTGATAGCAGACCAATCATGGGACTGTTTGAAACAAACATCCAGAAGCTTGTGGAAGACCATGCACCGCAAGATCCTTGGTCAACATAAAGGAACGCTATCCAGATAAATCTAAGGATCAGTATTCAATCGCATTACCAGGTTGGACTTAAAGATGTACCCATACAGATTACAGTACCGCCATCAACTTCATATCACCCTGGAGATGCTGCCCGCAGAACAGCCTTCTGCCAGTGGCTGTTAAATCAACCACCAAGGAGATACTGGCAGTTGATGAGGCCACATTCCAGATGAATTTCACAGTATCTACACACAATGTTCAAAAATGTCTTTATATGTTTTGTGTATGCTAGAGCATCAAAGGTGCGATTGTTTTTAAACATTCATTTCATTAAGCTGAATGCAGAGGAAAAGTTATTTCCTGAAAAATATTGGAAAAGTGCAATTCTGTTATCTTCTGAAAATGATTAAGTTATGCAACAAGTGCAATTCTATTTTGAATGTTTAGAATTCTTCAAGGTTGGAATGAACTCATGTTTAACTATTAGGCAAAACAAAAAGATATTGAAAAATACACACCAAAAACAGGTTTCAATTTAAGTGATACACCTTAGTTGGCCAAAGGTCAGACTTTTTTTGGAACAATTTTCTTTCATGATAAATATTATAATTTTGTGCTTCAATATCTCTATCATGAATAAATGCAACAAGCAAGAAAGTTCTTGCCTATCTTGCTTTTCTGGATCCTGGTTTGTGAAACATTTTTACTGACACGCGGTGTTTTGGGAGCCCTTTAACAAGAGGCCATAACTTGAAAATGAAATACATGAATTTCAGGATTTTTAACATGGTGATTGAGAAGTAAATACTATTTAATAAAAGGTATATAATAATATTCTAAAAAGGTTACAAATATTTTTAATATTTATGTTTCATCGGGAACAATCATTTTGACTCACACTGTAGGCAAACTGTATACATGTACTAGAGTGTGGGCCTGACATTTCGATCCTAGTGGGATCTTCATTAATGGCAAACTTAGTTTGCATTTGATGAAGATCCTGCTAGGATCGAAATGTCAGGCTCACACTCTAGTATGCAACACTCTTCTCTCAAAATAGCTTAAGGGAACAATTCATTTACTTTCCAAGGGACAATGATTAAGTAAATATACTAACCATTTCAGTGAATACATTTTGGGGTCAAAACTGTCCAAAAAGGTAAGGGCCTGCGGGTTCGAGGCTTAGAATAGTCCCGTTGTATAATAATACAATCTTAAAATACCACTAGCCTTATTCTAAACCCTGATCCTGCAGGAGTACCTTTTAGTCGCCTCTTACAACATGCAGGATACATCGGGGCTATTCTAAACCCCGAACCCATAGGGGTTACATGTCCAAGGGGCAACTCGTCTAACTTACACAGTGCCATATTGCAACATTCAAACACACTATACGAAACACACCGAATGAGAACACAGTGTAAGCTTTCACGGTTCCTTTGCCCATGTCAAATGAACCATGGAGAGAGTGGTATTCAGGTTTTAATCAATATCTGTTATACAAATTAAATCCCAAATTGAGTTCCCCAAATTACATCCAGCAAGCGGTCGCACTGAGATTAGAACCAAGGAACCCTTGCTCTAGAGGTAAGCTTGCTAACCGCTTAGCCGCGCCACTTTCTCATGGCTCCCTTAGCTTGGGTGAGTTACCGTTGCTATGCGACTTTTTAAGGTCTTGTAGATCATCGCAATGAACAAGTTTACTTTAATTTTAGCTAAAATCATGACAGATTTGAAGCCGTTTCACAAATTGTCTTAAGTGGCATGAAATTGAAATGTAAAAAATTAATATTGTTGTGAATATTGAAATGATTGAAATGAGAAAGTTCCCTTTTGATTATGATGCACTAGCTTGATTTGTTGTTGATGTTGTTGATAACCAATGATGGTGCTTTGAATGCGGGCTGAACAATTATTAATTGTACCGGATCCAGTCCAGAATCAATGGTTATTGAAAATATACAGTTTTCTATTTGTATGAAATACATAAACGTTGTTTAAGAATGAGAATAAAGGTATGATTGTTTGAAGCGGTGGCTCTTACTCAAATCGATACCCGGCGATATAAACATTAACTTTGCATGGAAGAACTTGGTCTTTGGCTTCATCCTTCACTTAAAATAATGGTATGTCGCCAGGTGCGATTCAATGTAGAGCGAACACTGCTTCAAAAAATTATACCTTTATTCTCTAATTAGCATGGAGTTTGTTTGGAAATTTTAACACTGAATAGCTTGAAATGCTTACCGTGTTGTTCCTAATAAATGCCCTGCTCTAATAAACGTCCCCCTATGATATTTGGATAAAACAATTCAAGAAAATGAGTTAAGCTTACCTAAATCACATGATTTAATGGCCAGGACTGTCGTAATCCGTATCATAATCGCTGTTATCATCAATGCTTTCTGCTTCTGATCCATCACTAATGGTAACTGGCACACGTAGATACACAAAGACAGAGAGGATCGCCAAACTGTGTAAGGTGATTTTTGCGGGGATTTTTTACTTTCCATTTTTGATTGATTGTAATAAATGCCCCCCTTTTGAAAAATGCACCCCGGGGCGTTTATTAGGAATACGGTGTGTCTGCAGACTCAATTCATGCCATTGTGTCTGTATCCTGATGACAATTGAAGATATCAAGCCTGTTTAACTGCAGTATTTCTGTCTTGAAATTTTGATTCAGATGTCATAAATGGAAAATTTTGAACTTAAAAATTTATCTCATTGTGTTGTACAGGACAAAGATGGTCAAAATTAGGCAATTGGAAAAAAAAATAATTGTAAGCAAAAATACTTTACAAAACAATGTGGGGTACTGGTACAATCACAATTTGCTACTACCGTCCCTGAATTTGCTAAAACTTATACAGAAAAGTTGTAATCAAATTTGGTTATGTTATTATAGAAAAAGTCTTGCAAACAAACTGTGCAATTTTCTGGAATGCAAGGTAACTCGGAATATATATCCCAGGATAAAACATGAATTTTCCATACAAAGCAAAGTTTAGATGCCACATGGTGTACACACAGGAGAAAGACCTCATCAATGTAAACACTGTGGTAAAGGATTCATTACTAAGCAACGTAAGGAGAAAGACCTCATCAATGTAAACACTGTGGTAAAGGATTCATTACTAAGCAACGTAAGGAGAAAGACCTCATCAATGTAAACACTGTGGTAAAGGTTTCACTACAGAGTACAAGAAGGCACAACATGAAATGCAACATGAAATGATACACACAGGAGAAAGACCTCATCAATGTAAACACTGTGGTAAAGGATTCATTACTAAGCAACGTAAGGAGAAAGACCTCATCAATGTAAACACTGTGGTAAAGGTTTCACTACAGAGTACAAGAAGGCACAACATGAAATGCAACATGAAATGATACACACAGGAGAAAGACCTCATCAATGTAAACACTGTGGTAAAGGTTTCACTACAGAGTACAAGAAGGCACAACATGAAATGCAACATGAAATGATACACACAGGAGAAAGACCTCATCAATGTAAACACTGTGGTAAAGGATTCATTACTAAGCAACGTAAGGAGAAAGACCTCATCAATGTAAACACTGTGGTAAAGGATTCATTACTAAGCAACGTAAGGAGAAAGACCTCATCAATGTAAACACTGTGGTAAAGGTTTCACTACAGAGTACAAGAAGGCACAACATGAAATGCAACATGAAATGATACACACAGGAGAAAGACCTCATCAATGTAAACACTGTGGTAAAGGATTCATTACTAAGCAACGTAAGGAGAAAGACCTCATCAATGTAAACACTGTGGTAAAGGATTCATTACTAAGCAACGTAAGGAGAAAGACCTCATCAATGTAAACACTGTGGTAAAGGATTCATTACTAAGCAACGTAAGGAGAAAGACCTCATCAATGTAAACACTGTGGTAAAGGTTTCACTACAGAGTACAAGAAGGCACAACATGAAATGATACACACAGGAGAAAGACCTCATCAATGTAAACACTGTGGTAAAGGATTCATTACTAAGCAACGTAAGGAGAAAGACCTCATCAATGTAAACACTGTGGTAAAGGATTCATTACTAAGCAACGTAAGGAGAAAGACCTCATCAATGTAAACACTGTGGTAAAGGTTTCACTACAGAGTACAAGAAGGCACAACATGAAATGCAACATGAAATGATACACACAGGAGAAAGACCTCATCAATGTAAACACTGTGGTAAAGGATTCATTACTAAGCAACGTAAGGAGAAAGACCTCATCAATGTAAACACTGTGGTAAAGGATTCATTACTAAGCAACGTAAGGAGAAAGACCTCATCAATGTAAACACTGTGGTAAAGGATTCATTACTAAGCAACGTAAGGAGAAAGACCTCATCAATGTAAACACTGTGGTAAAGGTTTCACTACAGAGTACAAGAAGGCACAACATGAAATGCAACATGAAATGATACACACAGGAGAAAGACCTCATCAGTGTAGACACTGTGGTAAAGTTTTCATCACTAAGCATCACAAGACACAACATGAAATGATACACACAGGAGAAAGACCTTATCAATGTAAACACTGTGGTAAAGGATTCATTACTAAGCAACGTAAGGAGAAAGACCTCATCAGTGCAGGCAGTGTGGTAAAAGTTTCATTACCAAGCAAAACAAGATACAACATGAAATGCTACACACGGGAGAAACACCTCATCAATGTAAACACTGTGGTAAAGGTTTCACTACAGAGTACAAGAAGGCACAACATGAAATGCAACATGAAATGATACACACAGGAGAAAGACCTCATCAATGTAAACACTGTGGTAAAGGTTTCACTACAGAGTACAAGAAGGCACAACATGAAATGCAACATGAAATGAGACACACAGGTGATATGTTCCTCCTAGCAACATTCAAAATAGTTGTAAGAAAATGAATGAAATGGTCTATAAAAACAAAAAAGTTATTTGTTATAAACTGAAAAACAAATAAGATCTCAGCATCTCAAAGCATCAAGAACAAAGTTGGCGAACTTGTTATATTTTTAACCTCTTACAAGCCAGACAAACTCATTGGGTCAGAATCTTGATTGTTTGAAGATATAGTTCTGATTTTTTTCCACCTGATTACACTGCTATTTGTAAAGATTGGCCACCTAACAAACTTGGCCAAAGCTATGGTGGCGTTTTCATTGCTGTGCGCAATGATCTCATTGTGTCCCACCAGGCCCGTAGCCAGGGGGTCGTGGGGTGCGATGCACCCCCCAAAATGACAAAGGTTCGCTTTATGGTGTTAAAGGTCCGCTTTGTCATTTTGAAGGTCCGAGGCTGCTTTGTGATGTTAAAGTTTGTCGCTTGCCTAAATTTTGTTTTAAGGGTTATTCTGCATGGTATATGAATGAATAAGCAGCGGTTAATACTATTGCATTACGCATTACTGGTATTATTATATTGTTTTGGAATGCTGCGATGATGTCATGTTCCTTCCCCCTCCCCCACCCCCCCACCCCCCCACCACACACACCCCCCCACCCCCCAAAAAATTGGAGACGACGGTGAAAAAATTTGGGTCAACCGGCGAGCAGAGCGAGCCAAAAACAAATTGATTTGTTGGTACGCAAAAGGTCCACTTCTGGCATATCTGCACCCCCACATAAATTCCTGGCTACGGGCCTGGTCCCACCAGTGATTTGGATCAAGCGGGTAAAGTTCTCTGCATGCATTGAACTAGTGGGATAGGTATATGATTTGAATCAATATGTAATATATCGGCAATCTGAATAAATGTTCCAAACATCAGAAACCTGAAGTGATCTTGTAGCAGCAATTTTTTTAAAAGAATGAATACCATTCTTGTGAGTTGTGTGAGCTCCGAGTGTTGCCTATTTCATGAGATGGTTTCAACCGCTTGATGTTCAGTTTTGCAGCGTTGGTACTTTTTACTTTTTGATTAGTGAAACGCCCAAGGCAATAGGCATATTTCTATGACTTTCTTTTTCTGTTGTGTATAATATATAGACCTGATATAATTTAAGGGAAATACAAGGGGGATTTGCAATGCAGAATTGTGGCAAGTTTTGACCCCTGAAATTTTAATGGAAGAATCACACATCTTATGTTATTTTCCCTTGATGTGGCTGCATTAGTAGTATGACCCATTGGTCATTGCAATTCAGTAAACATTAACTGGCAAAGCATACAATGTGTAAGTCAAGTGGTACAGTGGGATCGATCCAAGGAGGTAGTTTAATCATGACATGAAAGTTAGAGTGACGATACAATTCTGTTCTTTTTGCAACTATAATGCAGCATATTTATCAGGTAGCAATACTAAGAAAATTACATAAAATATAAGATATGACCAATGCGAGGTAGCACTGCGGTAATTGTTAAAGGTGCAACAAGAGATTTCATACATCAGGTGTCCCTAAAAAAATTGAAAGTACTGATTTTTGCCATTACAATTGAAAGTACTGATTTTGTCCATCAAAAATATTCCCATCTGAAAGGATTAAGCTGAAAAATGTTTCTTTGGTACAAAAATTGTGAAATTCCTAATTTTGTATAGGATTTTTATACTGAAATCACCTTTTTTCTCTCTTTTAAGACATTTCTGTAGCCAAATACAAGGTAAGAAATCTATTGAGTGTCTAATATATATGGCATTACTATTATGACACAATATTTGGGTGCCTCAAAATCTCTTTGCACCTTTGTTAGACCAATCAGAAAGTTGGAAGTAGTTGCAAGGATGTAGGACTTATTGACCATCAGTTAAAGGATATGTCCCACTCCTGTATGTCGGTTGTGGTCCTTGATGCTTGAGGAGGTGTTGGTAGAATTTGCATGGTCTAATTAAATCTTAAGTGTTAGGGACATAATTTAACCAAATATTGAGTACTGATCACACATTGAAAGTTTGACAATTTTATACCAAGAAAGCAGATGACAAATTGGTCAGTATTTTATGATGAAATAAGTTAGTAATCTGGGAAAATTCCTCTGTAACAAGCTAAGTAGTTTGAGATCCCAGAAGGACGACACATTCTCCCGGTTACTTGAAGTCATCAGATAAATTTATTTATATTTTTCTATTTTATACATAAACTCATTTTGGTCACAGTAGTCGCGTGGCTTCATTTCCATGTAGATCTAGATATGTGCGTAACACATGATATCCTCGTCATAAGTAATTTTTATGAAGGGAAATTATTATAGTCAACAACATAAAGTATCCAGAAGTTGTATGGGGCTAATCAAAACATCCAAAGGATATCAGGAAGGTGTAGTGATCTAATCAAACAACATCAAAGGATATCCAGAAGTTGCAAGGCTAATCAACAACATCAAGGATACCAGATATGTTGCGGCAATCAACAAATCAAAGGATATCCAGAAGTTGCAGGGCTAATCAACAACAAAAAGGGTATCCAGAAAGTTGAGGAGGCTAATCAACAACATCAAAGGATATCCAGAAGTTGTAGGGTAGGGCTAATCAACAACATCAAAGGATTATCCAGAAGTTGCAGGGCTAATCAACAACATCAAGGATTCCAGAAGTTGCAGGGATATCAACAAACATCAAAGAATATCCCGAAAGTTGCAGGGCTAATCAAACAAAATCAAAGGATATGCCAGAAGTTGCCGGGCTCTAATCAACGACATCAAAGGATATCCAGAAGTTGCAGGGCTAATCAACACATCAAAAGGATATCCAGGGAGTTGGCAGGGGCTAATCAACAACATCATAAGGATATCCAGAAGGTGCAGGCTAATCACCCAACTCCATGAGCTGCAATCTGCATCTGTTTTCAGTAAGTTTGTTTGCGTAAAATATAATGTTTTGGCATTTGTGAAATGTGATGCGATTTTTGCACTAAACTCGTAAAGGTGGGTTATTTCCCTTGTACATTTACACTAAATTTGTGAAGGTGTATCTCTTCCCGAGCTTCAAGCTCCATCATGGGATGAATTTAGTAGGCCCTATTCTGCCAACACTTAAATTCGGCACCCTTAACATGCGGTTTATTCCTTTTTCGTTGCAGAATGTGTAGGGTGTTGGCAGCACTAAATACATAACCTAAATTCTTTCCATCAGCAATATATGTATATCCCAGTAGACTTCAACTTGTACAGTATCAATAAAAATGCAACAAGACTTCTCCCCAATTTTTTGTGGTAATTGTGTAAAATAACAATACATCAAAATAATTAATGCCATCTTAAAGCCACAAAATAGGTAATTTATTCATGTTCGGTCATGGATAACCGAGTAATCATTGATTTTGCACAATGGGACAAAGTCAGCTTGGGACCAAGTTTCAATACAAACTTGCATGACTGTCACTTGCATGACTGCAAGTGAGAAGAGAGGGAAAATTGAAAAGGATTTGTGTTAGCATTACTTGAAACTTGGTCCTAAGCTCACTTTAAGGATATGAAGTTTTCATCTTGATGGATTAATCTTCACCCCAAAATTTTTGCACCGATATTTCAACCCGTTTTGATGTGAGAGTACGGTGTAAAATTAATATTGGTCGACCAAAATGGGGCATATTTTCGCTCATAACATCTAAACTAAACATCTTTTAGCCCTCAAATTTCACAAGGTAAATGTGAAAATGGTAGCTTTCTTCTGATACCAAAATTTTGACCACTTCCGGTAAATCTGGGTCCCTGGGACGAGGCTTTTAGCAATTGGACCATGGCCCTTTAATAATTTCTTTGACAACAATTTCATGTGTATTTGTAGATGGATGTGCACACAGCTTCTGGATGTTATGAAGCACAATATCTCATTCCTTTTGTTTCCCCACAAGGAAGAAATTAACTTTTGCTTTTAACAGTTTCAAACACTCTAAATTACAAGGATTTCCCAAAAGATTGTGATTATGGACCAATCTATTTTTAGATTTAAAATTAAATAGGCCTAGATTAGAATTTTAAATATATAACATTTAATTTTAAATCTAAAAATGGATTGGTCCCTGATTAACAATCCTTTTGGGATTTATTTTTCTACTAGGTACATAACTCCATATTGTAAAATGATTGGAAAAAAAGTTTAAAATTATAGAAAATCAACAGAACAAAATTACATGGCATCAAATTAGGTGCACAATACAAATAACATTATAAAAAAGCAGTCAACAAGTCAACATTACACAAGATAAGTGTATTCCACTGTACACATACTCGATTCGCGCTGATACGGGACAACCCTGTCTTTTTTCGGGTGAGAGCTGTTTGTGAGGGTCGCACAGTAATTAAACTTTCCATCCAGCATTTCCTAGTCCGTTGCGTTCGTAATACTGGTGTGCTCTGCGGTCACTACGATGTGCAGTGGTCAAAACAATGAGAAGCTATAAGAGGTCACTGTTAAGTACTAACGTTAAGATGTTAAATACTACCTTTATAAAGGCAGGTGGGCTATTGATTCCCGATTATTGGTAGCGAATGGGTTTGGGCGCTGTCCGCACAGTTGATAGGTTCCTATTTTATTTCATACATCACCTAAACCAATACAGCTTAATACGACAATACAATAGTCAATACCCCACTCATATAGAATCCAATTTGTTCTTAAAGTAGTTGAAGCACATAGGATATATTTTCTAGATTGTTATGCAGCGAACTGACTTATTTGGCTAGATTAAGGCATGCTCCTTTCCGCTATTTTCACCTATGGATAGACCCCAAAACTTTTCCCCAGCGCCTATATTAGCGCGAATCGAGTCTAGTACTAGCCCTGGATTAATTCAAGTCAATAGTCCATTTTTAAGTGTCGCAGACTATATTGTTCCCTTTTTTGCAATTCCATACCCCAAATTATATGTTTCATCAAATAAATGAAGCGAAATGAGGGCAGCGAAATTAGGGCAAGTTAAATTCGGAAATTTCTATATTTACAAATAAAAATTGCAAACAAATATCTCAAGTTCATCAGCAGGCTCAAAATAAGCTCAAATGTTGCCAGAATGGCACTTATCATTAAACTGATTCTGAAGAGCCATCTAATTTCAAATGGTCAAAATTCTTTTGGCATTTGCGCAAAATATATGAAAATGGTTTCAAAAAGGTTAATTTTCCAATATCCTCTTTCTATCTTATTGTGGAAATTAGCATCCACTTTACTCTGGGGGGGGGGTTGCATTTGTGATGTTCGTCTGGGTTTGTTCTGTCCTATAAGACCCCCACATTTAAGAAGGCTCTCTTTTCAGTTTCCAGATACCCACTTTTTGGACCCATTTCAGTTCCAGAGAACCCTACTTTTATGTCTACGTCATATTCTATCTATCTAACCAAATTTCTTCGAAACAACATCAAAAGGTAGCGGAAATGGAGATAAATCGCAGCTTTATTTTATTAATTTTTTTAGAAAACTTAGCTCCGGAGAACCCTTTTTTTTGGGCCTCAAATCCACCCCATATACCTACCCAAAATGAATTTGAGTACCATCCGGACCACGTTATTCTCAACATTCCACGGTCCCATCACACCCTCCACACTACCGACCCAATTTCAAAGGTCCAATTGGGTTTATCCTTTGGATTAAAGAAATCAATGAAGCTCAGTAGTATACAGAAGAAGCTTAAACACTATTCCCACTGTAATACCATGTCCATTATTGCGTGCAGAACTTACCCTGATGAAAGGCCCAATTTAAAAATATCACTAAAAAGGGAAATACCACAAGGGTGTTATGACCCTCCCATAAGCATTGGCAGGTGCCTCTAACGTGCTAAACCCAAGTCATGCCGTCCCTAAGGAAACGTGTTAAACGGGCATTTCGAGATCCACAGCCTTGTCCCTCGGACCTTGCCTAAAAAATACATTTTGGTCCTCGGACCGTATTTTTGTCACCCCTGCTTGTCCATTTTGTAAATGATAGGCCCCTTATATGACCTTTGACCTTGGCAGTGGCTTTGACCGCATCAACCGATTTGTGGGTAGACGTTCATATAGAGTTCCCATTGATGCAAATGAGGTATTACAATTGGATTACTTGTCAGGCGCTGTATGATGTTGTGCAGTAGTGGTTGACGGAATGAATGGCAATACCTCATTTGGCATCAATTGACTGCTCTATTAAACGTCTACCAATGAGGGATCCAATGTTGCACCTGAGACTCAAGTTGGTTCCATTGATACTTTCAACTTTTCGAATTGAGGTTCAATTTTACATTTCAGGCCTATCTACAACTTGACACACATACATTACCATTGACCAGGCAAATGTACCTTTGCTCATCAACAAATGATGGTTGCACTATGACACAAGTTTGGTTCCAATTGAACTTTAAAATTTAATCCATCAATGGTAGGCAAAATTTGAAGTGGCGTGTCTATAGCGGTTAGCAATCTTACCTCTGGAGCAAAGAGTCCCTCGGTTCGATTCTCATTGGGACCACTTGCTGGATGTAATCGGGAAACTCCATTGGGAATTTGATTTGTCATACAGATATTGGATTAAAACCTGAATGCCACTTCTCCATGGTTCATTTGAAATGGGCAAATGAACTGAAAGCTTGCACTACCCATCCTGTGTGTGTTTCGCTGTTAGTGTGTTTAATGTTGGGCAATATGGCGCTGTTTTAAGCTCTGCCTCCAAGTTGCAATTGTTTCCTGTCTAGTAATGATTAAGTTGTAAGTCTCTAGCAATTTGGCTTATAGGCCCACGATTGAGATAAAATAAACCTTGATTCTTATATTAATTATTTTATTAATTTAACCCTTTTCACACAAAGACCTCAACAGCAACAGACATCAACGCAAACAACAGTGGACAAGTAATCCCTGTGTCTTCTTGCTTTAAGGCAGGTGACATAAAAGTTGATATTTTTTATTTTAATATCATCTGAACATTGGCTTTAGTAGAGCATTTGTGCCAATTTGTCTAACTCAAATTCGAAAAAACACGGACACGTTCTGCACACCTAATTGAATTGAATTCATATAGCACTGCTTTTTCTCGCTTTTCTGTCATTTCTTCAGTCAAAAAATACTTCAGAAGATTCTACTGATGTATCTTTACTTTTAGGCATTCAGGCAAATGTTTTCACAATTGGTGACTTGATACTCACTGATAGTTGTCTTTAAGTGCAATTCAATCTACTCTGGAAGAATCAGAAGTCGAACATAAATTAAACGATTGCACCGTGATATAAACATAACTTTAACTCACTTTTAGCGCAACAGTGAAATAAATCATTGCACTACCTGTTTATTTAATTTTTTTTCCTGCTTTCAAATGTATTTTATGTTAGATAGCAGTAACCAAGTGTGCAGATTGTTATGACCCGGTTGCCATAATTTATAAAGGTAAATTCCATTAAAATTAAGAATATGTTTAAAGTGCTGTTGTACCGAGTGAATTTCCTAAAACCTTATTCGTTAGTCCTGCTGTTTTCGTCCTTTTCTGTCAATTTTTCAGTTGCAAAAAATAACTTCAGAAGATTCTACTGATGTTTCTTTACTTTTAAGGCATTCATGCAATTTTACAAATTGTGCACTTGGATAAATCACTTGATAGTGGTCCTTTAAAGTGGCAAATTCAATCTACTCTGGAAGAAATTCAGAATCGAACAGAAATTACACTATTGGACCGTGTTATATAAACATAACTTTAATCACTGTTAGCTGCAAAAGTGAAATAAATCATTGCAACTACGGTTTATGTAATGTTTTTCTGGCTTTCAAATGTATTATGTTAGATTCAGTCACAAAGTGTTTGAGATGTTGAATGACCCGGGTGACCATAATTTATAAAGGTAAATTCCATTAAAAATTAGAATATGTTAAAGTGCGGTTGTACTCGAGTGGGAATTTCCTAAAACCTTATTATATAGCCTTGCTGGTTTCTTCTTTTCTGTGTCAATTTTTCAGTTGCAAAAAAAATACCTTCAGAAGAGTCTACTGATGATCTTACTTTTAAGCATTCAGGCAAATTTTCCAAATTGTGGATTGGATTAAATCACGATAGTGTCTTTAGTGCAAAATTCAATCTAATTGGAAGAATTCAGAATTCGAACAGAAATTAAACGATGCCACGTGATATAAAATAACTTTAACTCACTGTTAGCGGGAGGATGCAAAAGTGAAATACATCATTGCAACTATGTTTATTTAATTTTTTCCTTCGCTTTCCAAATTTAATTTTAAGTGAGATATCAGTAACAAAGTGTGAGATTGTTGAATGACCCGGGTTGGACCATAATTTATAAAGGTAAATTCCATTAAAATTAAGAATTTGTTAAAGTGCTGTTGTCCGCGAGTGAATTTCCTCAAACCTTATTCCTCTGCATGCTGTTTTCTTCCTTTTCCAAGGGTCATTTTCAGTTGCAAAAAATAACTTCAGAAGATTCTACGATGTATCCTTTACTTTTTTTAAGGCATCAGTCAATTTTTACAAATGTGACTTGTAAATCAATGATAGTTTCTTAAGTGCAAATCCAACTACTCTGGAAGAAATTCAGAATTCGAACAGCAATTAAACGATTGCAACGTGATATAACATACTTTACTCACTGTTGTCTTTGCAAAAGTGAAAGTAAGAGTGCATTGCAACTACTGTTTTATGTAATTTTTTTTCCTGCTTTCAAATTGTAATTTTAAGTTAGATATCAGTAACAAGTGTGAAGATTGTTTGAATTACCCTGGTTGACCATAATTTATAAGGTAATTCCATAAAATTGAATATGTTAAAGTGCTGTTTACTGTCGAGTGGAAGTTCCTAAAACCTTATTGACTAGAATGTAACATTTGTTTTTAATTAAAATAAGCAATATAGTTTTATACATGTACTATCATTCCATTATCTTTGAATAATACTACCCCAAAATCAGACAGTATTTGCCGAGGTTTAGATTGTCACCAGATTTTATGATTAAGTTTACTTTTTCTGTTTTTGAGTCTTGAGGAACTGGAGGTGCAAGGGGAAAAATTGCAAATGTAAGTTAGTAATTTTGAAATTACGCATCTTTGCATAAAACTATAACATCTGTAGCGATTTTTTTAGTATATAAACCACACACAAATATTTCTGCCAAAACTTTGGTTTTATCTAATTAACATTGCCAGAAGATTGTGAAAAGAGGAGAAAGAAACACTGATATTTTTTTGAAAAGTAGCTTAAAAATCCCAAGTGATACCGTGCGAAGCGTTGCACAAAAGCCTGAAAATTGGGGGTGGTGGCGAATGATGAGGTACTACATTTTGTATTATCTTTCTTTGTTAAACTGAAAGTGTTTACGGCAATCCCTTATCATGGACATTTTTCTATTACCTTTTTAGGCACTTACAAGTGGTAAATGTTGTGGGATTCATTTCCTAGTATAAAATGTTTTTTGCAAACAACTGTTGAAACTGCTGGTGGGTTCAGTTTAAATGGACAAAATTGTTTTAGTGCGATTAAAATATGGTTTCAAATACTTAACAACCGATGGTTATTTACTTGTCTTGTGAAATGTTTGATGAGTATCAGATGACACCAATTGTGTTTAGGTGTCGTTAAATTCTAGTACTTACTCAACACTTTTGTGGCACCTTTGTTTTATTTTTTTTTCATTTTTTGGGGGGTTTGTAAATTAAAATCTGGACATCAAGAATTGCAACCATTTATTTTCATTTGATTTATTCTCCACAAGCAATGCACTGAATTAAGTTTGCACATTGTAGCTAGCTCTATTTATCTCTTAGTAATGGCAACAATACAGTGTCCTGTCCTCCACTCACTGAGCTGCAAGCATCACAAGCTTTTTTTCAGGAAGCTAGGGTTACTATTTATAAAACATCAAGTGCATCAACTACTATACTACCAGTACTCGACTACTGTCTTGTCAAAACCTTCTCACTGAGTACTGTATTTAATTGTGTCATTTCTAGGAAGTTTATATTGTGTAAGCACAAAACTATATACAGCACAGCATGGCCTTCAATCATTGCTACATGTCTACTGTAATACGTGACTAGACTTAAGGTCCGGTCATACTTCACTGCATGCAGTGATTGCAGTGGCCGACCAACATCTTTCACTTGCAGTATTGCAACAAAGTACAATGATTTTAACTGCGATGCAGTCAAGGTGCAGTGGGGGTGCAGTCAGTGGTGCAGTTTGCCAATTTTCCTGCATTCCTTCGCAAGTTCCTCCACGTAAACCTCTGTGACGTACAGTGACCTGGGACCTGCAGTACTTCGATTAGGATAGGAGATTATGAACGACCTTCATCTGACTAAGCTCATGTAGATAGTCAATAGATCAAGCTACAAAGGGCACTGAGCAACACAGATCGAATCTGTGTAGTGGGATATAGGCATGGGAAGGTGCAAATTTAACGTATACTCCATTGTCATTTCCAGCCCGGGTTTTCAGCATATTAAAATAAATACCATTTACTGTAGAAAATTACATACCTGATTTCCCTGGTTTGTTGGAATATTTTCCTGTCAAAATAGTGTAACTTATTTCAAAATGATGTAGACAGTGCCGATTGTTAACATTGAATTGAAACAAGGTTTCACGTTATCAAAAAGCAAAGTGAAATCGGCAATGGTTATATGCCAAAATTTCATATTTTATTAATTTTCCAGTTCCAATGATATAACAGATAAGAAAGAATTCTTTCTTATTCTGCATAGAGTTTTGAATAAGCAGCAATTTTGTTGGTGCGTCTTGATGTGTTTTTTTTTATTTACAGGATGTTATGTTGGCCAATAGACCGAATCCCGGGGCGCACTGACCTTAAATGGTGGTACGGGTATGTGCATCCCTTAAGACCCCCTTTTTGCGTCTCTCCAGCCGTTCCCAGCCCCAGTTGAAGCATAATTCAGTTCTTAAAGCTCACAGCAACGCCAATTGTACTACATGATTTATATATTTATTTCATGCTTATGACCATAATACTCTATTAAGTTAAAACTCGCAGCAAATTAATCCTCAAATCACTTACTTTTTATAAGTTAAAAGTTTGGTACTTTGCCTATCTTTCAACGGAGTCACGAACGATCCAAATTTGGCGCATTGATACATGAACGTCATAGGGGTATCGCTCTCGAACAAAAACCCGGATGTGACACGTACAATGCATGGCAACCGGTCCAAGCCCCACAAGGCATGCAAACCCTGCCGAGTTTCTTCTCATTTAACAGACATATTATGATTATTTTTAATATCTTTAAATTATATCAACTTTCCATCACTCAATGGAGAAGATTACACACTCAACTAAATATTACAAGCTACAAAAAGAAGTTAAGACATCGTCGGCGGTCGTGATTTCTTTGAGAATTTGACAGCGATAAGACGCGACGTTTCAAAACGAACTTCATGTCATCTCTTCCCAATCTCGTTCGGCTTGGCCTAAAAAAATCACCTTATAATGTACAAACTGGCAGCAAAATGATCAGGTACTAGTACAGTTGGCAATTATTGGCTGATAAACTTCTATGTGATCGGCATTATACAATTCTACAACATGGTATAATTTGATCTTTGGCCTACCATGGTTTTCTGCTACGTATCACTCAGTGAAGTACAGGCGAAGTTTGAAGCATCTAAGCGTGTAATCCCGGGGGCTTGGGCGGCGTCCGAAAGTCGCCGGGCGTTGGTATCATGATCGCAACAGCGTTTATTCTTATCCATCCCCTGCTATATAACTGTCAACCACACAGCGATCGAAAGACTGGGAGCTAACGCATACCGCACCGCAACAGCCCGGACAGCAAGTATATACTTTTTTAACAGTTTTAAAAATATTTTTGAAACAATTAATTGGAAATAAATTTTTAAAAAGTATACTCTAAAGCCGGTTTTAAGCTCGAAATAACGGGAACGGGTGACATTATATCACTGATGATCACCCAGGCTGCGGCTCAGGGATTTCCCCCCTTTTCGCAAAACATCGCCATCGGGACAGTGGCATGGCATTGGTGTGACTGTGTCACGCACTTGTAAATATCGTCCAAAGTTCTGATACTACACCAGAAAATTCACCATCTATCTCTCGATTGATTTCACCAGCAACCCTGCGTAATTATTACAACTTCCATTTTGTTTGACTGGTTGTGTCTGAAGCAATTTCAAAATGTATTTTACCAGTGTGACCGCGTCGACGTTGTGACATTCATCTACTTAGTATAGAACCCTCAAATACCGGCCAATATGTCAATCTATAACCACAAACTAGCTGACGATGTTTTGGCATTAATCATATTGGTCCCTTTTATATTGCGGAAGTATACATGCTATATGAAT
The DNA here is from genome assembly GCA_023653785.1 of Ophioderma brevispina. Taxonomy (NCBI): domain Eukaryota; kingdom Metazoa; phylum Echinodermata; class Ophiuroidea; order Amphilepidida; family Ophiodermatidae; genus Ophioderma; species Ophioderma brevispina. Next base: position 1,470 of record JAMKCH010027345.1, on the reverse strand, counting down.
TGAATCCACTCTTTTTAAATTAATCAACCAATGATGGTCTATGATGATAATAAAACTAAAAACTAAACTTTTTATTTGGGAAAGTACTTCAAATGCTTGTACCCCGTTTCATGACAGTGGGTATTCAAATGTTAGCAAACACCACTTGTGTACATTTTTTCCTAAAACGTAATCAATTATAGATTCGCGCGGACATTGTCGCTTTTTCGTTGTGGAACTTTTTTTTACTGCATTTTAACAAATAAACTCAACATCAAAATACACTTAAATTGTACAACTCATTACATTTGAAATATAATTTCCAATGCTGCCAGACTGTACAACTTTAATTACGGCTGGCAACACTACTTAAATGGGTGATACTCCACACGCGTCACATCCGAGTTGCCAACGTTTTTGATTTTTCAAGCTTGTTTTTTTGGGTGCTTTTTGTTTAATGTTGTTTTAATCGCCTCAAACTTCTTACGAATAGTGAAAAACTAATAAACAACCTTTGCATTATCTGTCTCCTTATATTTTTAGCTTTAATTTAACATAAACATGTGGGGGCTTTGCATGTGACCTTTAAGGTCCCCTTTTCAAGAAAATTTTGGCCTCAGGAGAGCTGAATTTTAGCCAATTTCAGCTCCCAAGCCTTCAAATTCCGCAAAATTTTTTCAGTTCCCAAGCACTACCTACTTCGGAGACAAAATCCGTTCCCAAGCCCCGAAGTTTTGAAATCCACAAGGGCCCCAACCCCTACCTGAAAAAAATTGAGTGCCCCCCCCCCCCCCCCCCCGCCCCGTGGACCGTCAATGCACTGTTCGAACAAGTAATCCCGCAATACCCTCGCCATTCCTAGCTATTCCTGTGTGTTAATGCTATCCGTATGTTGGTAACCGAACATGGTGTATTTTGGGATATGTGCACTGAACGAAAAACTTGATTATCGTCTCCCTTGAGGAAAACCGAGAATGATTATTAAAAAGTAGCTAGGCTGCAAAATGACCTCATACGTCATTTGATGTTATTTTATAATGTGGAGGTTGACAGTATTGCAGAGTTCACTTGTTTTTGTTTGTCCTTAAATAAATTGCATGACAAGTTACGGTTTATGGGGATCTCATTCTGAAAATGGTAAGTATCTGAAATGGTATTAATTCTGAAATGGTATGTTGTGGTACCTGTACTTGTAAAATTAGATCCAACCAAACAAACATGTTCATATGTATTTCAAATGTTCCTTGTCCTTTCATGTTAATTGCTTAACTATTGATTATAATGCTAACAAATACTGGGGTAATTCCTGTTTCTAGAGGACATGCCTCATGAGCTCCCTTCTTCTGTGATAATCTCATGTATTGATCTTAAAAAAAACTGGTTTTCCTTGGCAAAGGGATTTAAAGATTACACCCCCTCATATAAAAGTTAAGAAACAAAATTGATGTATAAAATTTATTTCTCTTCAGAGCAACAATATTGATGTTCTCT
>JAMKCH010027344.1:0-64642 GCA_023653785.1 Ophioderma brevispina | reverse complement strand
CCCCAGAAGTCCCAGATTTTATCGGAAGTGGTCAAAATTTTGGTATCTGAAGGAGGAAGGTACTATTTTTCTCATTTACCCTGTAAAATGTTGGGGCTAAAGGATGTTTGGTTTGGAAGTTATAAGTGAAAATGTGCCCATTTTGATCGACCATTAATTTTACACAGTACTCTATGGCTTATAGAAGAGCGTTTTTAGCTCTCGCATCAAAACGGATTGATATATTGGTGCGAAACTTTACAGATGTCTTTTTGGGTCAAGACCCTTAAATTGAAAAGTTTACATACCTAAATCAGGCCATCCCCCTTTAAGACCAGTTTCTGAAGGCATATAGTGACATGAATACAAGAAACAAGGAAATCCAATAACTAGTACACAATCATATGATAAATAATGCAATGTATTTCTAATGGAAATTCCTGGTAGTAACACTTAAGTATAGAATACTCATTGAAAAAAATAAATTTAAACCTTGTATACACACTTAATTTTCAAAAATACATTGTAGCCAAATAATCGAAGACAGCCCGTGGCAATTTTCATTGAAATGATTTTTATTTGCTTTTGTCAAACAATGCTAACAATGCCCCTATTGTAGGTATCCCATCCATAATTTTCCCCTTCGATATAACAGAGTGAGTGTTGGGATACTGGTTCAGTTGTAAGTGTGCGGTGAACCAGGTGCCAGGTAGAAATTTTAAAGGGAACACATTTTACCTGTGTATGTGGTGGATATATTGTTGTTAAATGTTGGCCATTTATGATCAAAACAGTTAGGTAAGTTGATAAAAATAGTAGTGCAATATTTATGTTAATTTCAGTTTGGATATTTGAAAGATTTTCTTGCTGGGTAGAGCCTATATAAATACTTTTAGGCTCATCCAAATGGTGTTAGACATTATGTAGGCCTGTATTATAATCAGATATAATTCTAATTACAGTGGCCACATGTTGGAAATCATTTTCAGCAACATATTGAGGTATCTTTTCCTCTTTTGACATGATTTCATTATGACATCCATACTTTAATTATATTATTAGTAGCAATCACAAATGCAAAAAAAAATAGCGGCTGTTCTAGAACTAAGTCAGTGAGTTTCCTTTTTCAAGGTGTGAGAAAGGAATTCAATCATGAATAAATGATATTATAAAACTCACAATCTTGTTGCAATTTCTGCGGGAATTGCTCAATCAAATCTGTCATTTCTGAGAGTGTAACATTGGATAAACAGTAATATTATGTAACCATATTTTATGTAATTCATAAAGCAGTGAATCATTCAACTACTCGAGGGTTTAGTGCAAGAAGGCCCCATCTGCATAGCTGCCATGTGTCATTGTGGTCTTTTAGGTATACAATGCCAAATCTAACATGTGGCAGATATTGCAGATGGGGCCCTTCTTGCACTTAAACCCTCGAAATAAAGTCATGTATGTGATTGACCAGATTGAGAACACACATTTTGGTTTCACCTTTTTTTAGGGGTTTATTCATTGTTCCAACTTGTAGTCTGCAGAAAGCTGATCTTTTCTTCTTTTTTTTTTGGAACTTTGGGGGGGGGGATTTAAAGGAAAAGAAAACTAGAATGATTAAAACTTATAGTTCATCAGTACTTTTTAGTACTGCATGTCAACAAAATCCTTTCTTTGCACGCCACAATCAACAACATGCATGCGTCCATGATGCAAAAACACGTTTATCAGATATACGCACACACACGCTGTTGCATGCACACAAAGGGCACACATGCACAAAGCATATGTTGTAGTGTGAAAACGTATCCAATCTATTTGTGTTGACTATACACTGTATGAACAACAAGAACTTCCAAGGTCTTCAAGTTTATGCTGAAAAGCAGACTGTAGCTGTAGTATAGTGTGAATTGTGAACGCTTTTGATTAATTAGTAGTCCTTGAAATTAACAGGTGATTAGACATTTCTTTTTAAAGGACATTTTATTTTTGTAACCTATAGGTATAAGGTGAGTAAAAGGTTGCATTTCGGATCCTAGCACCTCAATTTTGGTTCATTGTTCACCAAGATATCCCCAAGAAAAGTGTATTTCCCAAATTTTCATTTGAGTCTGATGGGGTTTAATGTGTGCCAAATGTTTGCATCATGCTGCCCACATAGCGGCTGCTGTAATTTCTGTCCATTGGACAACAGAAAATACAAAATACGAATTCTTCGAGAGCGATTGAATTTGTGCGTAAGATTCTAGGCCACATACTACACTTGGACCACGGGTCAGATGATATAAAAAATCTCAACTCTTTTAGGTAACGCGGGGGACTAGGCTGTGGATCCAATATGTGTCATGTTTATACTTTGACGCATTGATTTATTAAAAGACTTCTCATTTCGAAAAACACAAAAAAAACGGCAAGTTTTGTATAGTATTAGACTTTTCAAGTTTTTACAAAAACATCTCTAAATTTGATAACATGTACGCCGTCTTTCCAGCTTGTTGCTGCAAATAGTAGGTAATCATTGAATCAAGAAATCCATTCTTGCTAACACAATCTATGGGTATTAAGGGCTTGGGGAATAACATCAATAATGGATAAGATGTCTGGTCAGATGATGATTGCCTTACATACCCATTTCTTCTTGGATATGATTTAGTCCCAAATATTTTATTTTTAAATTGGACGGGGTCATGGAAAACTTAATTAACTGTATACACATCAGACAGATGATTATTCAAGTAGTAAATTCTAATGGGGACAAAATATGTCCAAAAACAGAGAGCACATCTTAAGTGGAGGTTGGTTTGCATATCGCAGAAACATAGAGATGTCTAAAATAACATATTTGACATTGAAAAAGTTTAGTAATTATTTAGAAACCCAATACTCACTTATGTATCAATCAATCATATTCTGATGAATCCTTGAAAAGGAGTGAATTTATATAGATCTCAGCTTATGAACATGTTTTCCAATTTATGACATGTTCCTGTTGAAATAAGCTTTAAAAGTTAGTTTTTTTTTACAGAGTATGCGGCCACTGAAGATATAGAAATCAATAGAAAATAAAGGGACATCTGGAGGAATTAAAGATTTTAATAAAATTTTTTGTGTGGTTTTCTTTTTCGGTTTTTTTGTTTTTTAAATTTGGCAATTTCAAAATTGGAATATTTCTTTCAACTTTAGCTCATTTTGTTGGAAATCAAGTCACATTATCATACAGAATTGTTATGAGAATCGACGTCTGTAGTCCTAGAACATGTTGACATAGTCTGTGGTACTAGGCTGAGAGACATGTATTTATTTTGTATTTTATGTGGTGGTTATTGTTATTGTTGTGTTTTCTATATCTATGTTAGGGACTGGATACAAAAACCCTTGAAAATTAAATAGATACAAATTAAAAGTATTCAAAAGCTAAATTAACCAGATATATTATTTTTCTTTCCTTGAAAAAAATGTGAAAAATTATTTTAATTTTTCTATTTTTTATATATTTGAGATTTGTTTTAAATAACAATTTTTACTCGTATCAAGAAGACTTGTAGTGTGAAATTACACTAAAACAAAACTCATTTGTGATGTTTACAATTGGAGTTTTGTAATTGATTCCTCAAGAGATTCTAACATATATTAGGCTTGACAAGGCGCTCCAAAATTAATTGTTAAACCCAGCCTACAATTCTGACTTCTGTGTGTACCGTGTATCCAATCTTAATTACACACACGGTCGGACATTGCACCCTGTTTGAGTGTAACCAGGGGATGTGCTCTCATCAGATGTAGTTCAAACAACACACATTTTCGAATCTACAGGCCTTGCTTTTTCTATCGTATAGTAAACCGAAATAACACTTTGAAGCACTGGTTTTCACGGATACGGTTCAGTCTCCTACGATTGAAAGTGTGATATGTAAACCACAAGGGTATATCAAGTGGCCCGCATATCTCGTTTGCCGCTATTACCACACCACACAGACAGGCTTGAAACAACCAGGACAGTTGGCACATAAAAAACAGGGCCCCTGGTACGCACAAACTTCCATTTGTTCTGTAAAAGAAACCCTTCAGGCACAAAACTGTTGATTCTCTGTGCCATACAAGCAGAAGCTGATGAAACTCATTTTCTTCAAGAGTGCTTGGAATTTAACACGCTCGCTGGATGGGGGGTGGGGAAAGAATATTTGTCATTAGGGTAATTATTAATTGTGCTGGCGATTTCAAAGTTTGGCTTGTGATAAAAAGATTTTCATCTGAGAATTCGCTTTGGCCATTTTTGACCCCCCCACCCATGAAAATGAAAGGGAATAACATTAAAATGCTGCTTATATCCCGTTGAAATCCCAATGGTCAATAGCTATGTGCAATACAAACTCATAATTGATTGAGTTGTGGAGCAACTACACTGTTATAACAGCACTTACAAATGACTGTTTTCACCTAATATTACCCACTTTTGCTCAAGTCACAAATTTTGACGGCCTGTCCATTTGAGAACGGAAAGAATATGACTTTTTCTATTTGTAATCTACCCTTAGTTACCCAAAAATTATCCCTGGGAGAGTTAGAGCAAAATCCAGTGTAGCTGGAAACTCCCTTCCGTTTTGGCCGCTTGGAAAACGTTATGAATTCATTCATAATTGGTATATGCGCAATATGTGTGAAATTAGTTTTTTACAATTATCTTAAAAACTTTGACTTTTGGATATAAAAAAAAAATGTATTACTGACTCCCCATAATATGGCCATTCCGCACATTTTTGAGTGGTCTCTCACCTCCTAGGTCCAACGGTTTTGTAGATCGCATTAGTATTTCGCTCAAAAGGGCGTGACCCCGCCAAAATGGGGCGTGGCCATTTCAGCATTTTCGGCGTTAGTGGGCATATGTTACCAACCAATATTGTTTCCTGACCTTCCAATTAGTGGATTCCTGAGATTTTAGCTCTGACATAATATTTGCATACAAACCACCATGCGCTCTAGAGTATATCCATATATTGGGACTTTGACAATGCCCAAAATTAATATTGTTAAAAACCCACCTACCTTCTGCTTCTGTGTGTAACCCTGTGTAACTCCATCTTAATACACAACACTTGTAACATTGCACCCGTTTGATGTTGACCATGGGATGTGCTTTCATCAGATGTAGTTCAACAACACACAATTCTGAATTCATACAGGGCCTTGGCTTTTCTTACCTCGTATAGTAACCGAAAATAACAACTTTGGAATGCAATTGGTTTGTCACGATACGGTTTCAGATCTCCTACGATTGAACAGTGTGATCTGTAAACCACAAGGGTATATCGAGTGGCCTGCATATCTCGTTTGCTCGCTATTACCCACACACACAGACAGGCTTGAACAACCAGACATTTGGCACATAAAAAACAGGGCCCCTGGTACGCACAAATTTCCATTTGTTCTGTAAAAGAACCCCTTCAGGCAACAAAACTGTTGATTACTCTGTGCCAATACAAGAAGAAGCTGAAACTCATTTTCTTCAAGAGTGCTTGGAATTTAACACGCTCGAATGGATGGGGTGGGAACTATTTGTAATTAGGTAATTATTAATTGTGGCTGGCGATTTCAAAGTATTGTGTTGTGATAGAAGTTTTCATCTGAGTAATTAGCTTTGCCCATTGTTGACACCCCCAATTGGAGACGACAAAATAACACTTCCCAGGATGTATTTGCGACATTATTGCTGTTGATGGAATTGGAAATGTTTGACGTTCAAAACAATCTTTAACTTGACTGCCTCATCAAACATCACACAGATTTTCTCATTGTGGGCAAATTTATCCCCATTTCCTATGCCATTGCCTCTTTTGGGAGAGTTTGTAAACATCCATTGTTACAGCACGGTCAATTAGAATAGGTGTTTGCCTGTGTAGGACCCATTCGAGGGAGAAAGGTGAGCTAGCTTGGAGGGTGTAATCTGTCTAATGACCCGTAATTGGTTTAGTAAATCAAAACAGTTCATAACATTGTACTGTGCAAGACATTTGTACATTTTATGAGACCTGTGTTGAGTTGGATGTGTGGAAATGTGAACGTCATTGGATAGTGTTCTAGTTGGCCTTGTTTGGGAAATTCAAAGTGTTTACACCTTCCTTAAGTAAGGGTTTTTTTCAAGGAGAAGTATACTCCTAAGGTGTGTTTCTAATAGTGAAATAATTGTCAAACCAATGATTATGGGGAAAGACAGGAAATGGTTGCCATGCAGTGTATCAGTTTAGTAATACTCACTGATTCAGCCTTAACTCCTTGAATATAAACTGAGCACCATGCTAATAATAAATTAGCTTAGGGTGCACCATTCTACCCAATTCACACCTTCAGTGCCCCTATTGGTATCTAATGGTGTGTGCCTAAATGCCTGTTTTAAAAGAAAATGCCTACTGGTGAGGAAAAAAATGCCTTATTTAACTGCAAAAAAGATACTTACAATTGGACATTTTTTGGGGGGCTGCCTTTAGTAGAAAAAACAAAACAACCCAAACTTACATGCACCCCTAATGATGCCAAAGGAAATGTATATCACTTTTAACAGAAATATAATCAAAAAATTAAGTGAAAAATGAATGATGTTTGAAAAAATGCATTTTTTTCTAGAGCACTGTACTCTGTTCAGTGGCCACTTGTATAATGTATAGATTACACTGTAGTAGGGGTTAAATGGTCTTGAGCCAAGCAGTTACTGTAAAATGCTTTAATTTTGCTGGAGGAAATTTTCACAAATAAGCAACAACCCACTGCTGTCTGTGGTAATGTTTTGTTTGAGGATTCTTCCATGGAAGGTTGCTCTAATAAAATAGATTCACAGCATGCGATTTTTCATAAATTTAAATTACCACAAAATTTGCAAAAATAAATTTGTTGGCCTAGACATAACTCAGTAAACTATTGCAACCCTATCAAGTATTTTGAATTCCTGTCATAAAAGCCTATAGTCTGATAATAATTTGGTGTTTTCGTACCTGGCTAAAGCTTTTAATTTCAGCACAGATAACACTTTATCGTCGCTGGTCTGTTCAGATGAATGATGTAATAATAGGGGAAAGTCTCCATGAAGGGTTGTGGTTTTTCAGGCCATTTATTCGGATCTTTTGTATGGCAATTAGATTGAAGGATGGGCTTTAACAGGCAGATGATGTGTCTGGGGTTGTGAATTCTTTTGACTGAATTGTAGAATAAGAGAGCTAATCTTCTTTATTACAAGAAATGATGACAAAATGAAGATTGACAAATAATAGCATGGGAGACTTTAAAGTGCACTATTATTAAAAGTGTTTAGTGATGGGGAAAGAAAATAAAAAAGAGTTTGCTGTGCGCATTGGGAGAATAATATCGTGTGTGCGAAGTCCTCCTTTCAATTGCTACTCATTCCTGGAGTGATTCTTAAAGATTACAGTAGTGTTAACAGATCAGTGGAGGATTTAGATTCTTTCTTGAGCACATTTTTTGCTTCCAGGAGATTCTGTGAGTAAGCATTGAGGACGGTGATAACTATAAAGGGGCATTTTGTGATCCTCCGATTTACCTCAAAGAAATTGAGATTTTAATATAATCTGAACCATTGGACCAAGTATAGTATATGTGCCTAATCATACATGCAAATTTGATCTACTCTAAAAGAAATTTGTAATTTTGTATTTTCTGTCCATAAACAGACAAATTACAATGCAGAGGCCTATGGGCAGCGTGATACAACTAATTTGCTAATAACATAAAACTACAATATCAGAATCGACTGAAATTATGGAAATAACCTTTTCTTGAGGATATCTAGTGAATTATAAACAAAAACAAATGTGCTAGGATCATGAAATGCACCTTTAAGTTCAACATTTAATCCAGATTTTGACTTAGCTATATTTGGTTGCACATTTGTGGTCAATGGATTCTGTGATTACAAATTTTATTTTTATTATTTTTTTTTATTTAAGCTTTCTTTAGGCAGGGTAGCACCTTCAGTGGCACAAGCACTGATTTCCAAGGAGGCCCTGCATTTACAGAATGTACATGTACTTGTATAAAAAGTAATAAACATTGAATGGCAATGTTTATTACTTTTTTAATAATCAAGTATACAACCTGTACCTTATTGTGTAATTTGTTGATGTCATCTTTATGTATGATGCATTCCTGACTTGAGTGCCAAATTCATTGTCTCTACAGATTATTTACACCAGTAGTCCACTTGACAAGCTTATAAACAATTTCACATAACCTGATTGTGTCATCTTGCTATTCACTTAACATGGTTTTACCATTTCAGTGCAGAGGGTGTTTGAATCAATCCCACAATGCATTGCAAGGTGCCTGTGCTGTACTGTACTAAACACATGTCAGTACTTAGGAATAACAAGTGTACAAGAAGTTTAGGAGTGATGTTTAAGAACCACAAGGCATTTCATGATCATGCACAAAAATCCCTAAGTACTACTAGAACCTTGTGGAATAAAATGAGTGTAAAAGTCAGTGTTTTTATGTGACTGTTAAGAATAGGATTTTTGTGGGATCACATGACCTTTATTGAAGTGAAATTTCCCAAAATCAGTGTATTGTGGGATGGACTTTATTCACTCTCTGATTTGAGTGGAGAGTCTTGAGCTGGCAGCATGGGCCCATTTTCACAACAGTTCATATCTCTCAAAACCAATGACCTTACAAGAGGTGATTAAATTGTTATGTAACACGCTCATTTATTCCAAAGTCAAACTCTACCTGCAAAATGACAAACTGCAAAGGTTGAATAACAGAAAATAAGAAAAATGCCTTGAAGAGTATGACAAAGATCTAGATAATTTCATTCCATTGGCTCTAGAACTTGTTAAGGGACCAAGCCTTGTGCTGTCATAATTGAGGCCATAGGTATGCTCACTTGTAGGGCACTAGTACTGCTACTGTGTAAACTCGCGAGATAAAGTATATCTTTGCACCTTGTGACATGAATTAATGATGAAATGAACCAACACTCGTAGACTACTGCCGCATAGATTCTCTAGTGTCAAGTGATGCTCCAACCCTGTTTTCTTTTTTCTCTTATGAATAATGTAGAGCATGTAAAGATGTCGTGTGTTGAATATGTTTTCTGTCGTGTCATTTTTTCTGTTTGCATTGCACGACGAGTGGTGTCCATCTTGCGGCTTGGATTTGCCCGATCGTCGTGAATGATTCATGTGGGACTGGTCATGGAAGGGTTTGAATCTTTGATCACGGTTAGAATGGTGGTTTCAACTTGTGATATGTGACAGTCAGTCTAGCAGCTCTTATGTGTCACTAAAATTATCAAGGGGTTGAAATTATTCATTGACATTGTCAAATTTGGAATTGATAGGGAATGTATGGTGATATAAAAGGTGCTGCAGAAGTGGGTGTAGTCATAGATGAGCAGCCTTCATGGAAGGTGGACATTGGGCAAATTATTAGGTTTGACTTTTTCAGTGCTTAGACTCTTGGATGTTTAATGTTTGCAAAAACTTGTTAAAATGCAAGCAAGTCTTGAAATAATTCATAAACTGAGATATCAATAAATATCATACATCCTTTTCCAAAAAAAAAATATTCAAATCCAAATCTAAGAAATGTATAATTACTGAGCAGTCATTCTTTACACCAGCGGGGAAAATGGAGGATTTTGACTTTCTTCGGTGAAATTAAAATTTTGCATTCCCCCAAGGCCTTCACATGTTCAAAAATTTCGCATTTCCCCAATTTTATGAGATTTCTCCATTACTTTCTTCTTATGCTAGCACTAACCAAACTTTTACCCTAAAAGTCTTGCAATCAACTATCGTAAACATTGGAGAAAATATATTTGCTTTCATGTATTTGTTAGCTGTCATTTTGTAACATGATGCATTTATTGCTAATGTTTGATATAAGAAAGAGCCGTCTGCATTTGGTCAGCAAAATCTCTCCCAAAAGCTGATGGCTATACTAGTTCATTAGAATTCACAGCACTGAACAGTTGTCACTTGTTTGTGTACATAGCTAGCACAGAAACCCAGGGCTTTAAAGAGAGAGAGGGCAAGTAAGGTTTTCCTGGCCTCTTTTTTCATATATTTCTCTTAAAAATAAGGACTACTGTGTCTGTACCCTGGTGGCTGTGAGGTCCCAATCCATCCAACACGCAGTGTTTTCTCATTGACCAATTGATGTACGGTGGATGATACTCGGAATTCACACTTTCAGTTCACTTGTAAATGTGAGTTACTGAACAATGTCACAAGAGATGAGTGTGGCCCCTTGTTGTTCTGGTCACTAAGGGGGCAAAGTGTTGAGGAATCTGTGTTGCTCTGTAGAAATGAGAGCAGAAAGAGGGGCTGAGTTTGCAAGGAACGATGAGATATCACTTCACCATTCTTAGAGGAAGGCCTTGCTTTTGATGGGTATTTGCCTGTGGTTTTTGCTTGTGATTTTGCACAAATAGCAGTGTGTGTACACCCATCCTACAGGAAGTGTTTTCTTCTTGTTGATGTCATGGGCTTCTAAAAAAAAATCATTAGACTGATAGTAAAATTGTGATGTACACTTAGAGAATAAAAGATAGGATTTGTTGTTTTGCCCATCTAATATCGTGTCATATTGGATGGGCAGTCCATGACACGATATTAGATAGGCAAAACAACAAATCTTTTATTCTCATTCTTATTTAGTTTTGGTTGTTTTAATCACCGAAAATAATTTTATTTCAATAATATTAGTTTCAAAAACAAAAATATTCCCCTGCTGTAAAAAATGAACCAACCCGTACTACCTGCGTGCACTGCGTAGCCTTATACACGTGCGCGTAAACACTTGCGTGGCGACGCACTATCTAATATCGTCTCATATAAGATAGGCAACAACCAATGATATTGCGTGTTTGCTTACTAAACCCCGCCCACTGAATAAGAATTAACATTATGTACCATTAGGTTGTCTTAGAGGTGGTATTTTTCGGCTGTTCGAATTTAGAGCGGTTTACTGTTAGGCTATCTAAAGAGAAAGTATGGTTTTAACAAATATATTGTTTATATCAGGAATGCCAAATATTAAAATAAGGCAGTAGCTGTAACACTCTGCCCCTAATTTCATAAGAAACCCTTAAATGCCACAAAATACCAGACATAGGACTGCCAAACCACCAAATCCACAGGAGAATTTTCATGGCCACTGATGGTTTGTATGCAAACATATGGGGAGTGTGCTACTGGACCCCTAAATATCACAAAATATCATGATGGTAGCACAGTTGAGTATTTTGTGGTATTTTGGGGTTTTAGGGATAATAAATTTGAGTGTAGAGTGGCTGTGAATGATTGATAAGTACATGCCTTTGCCATGTAGTGAGAGCTTACATATATTGACCAATGTAGGAAGCTTATTGAAGCTTATTGACTTAGAAAAGAAGATTTTAACACTTAGCGTGCTATACATCCACAGCAGAATCCTGTATTTCTTTTCAATGTGGGACCTGGGTTTGTAGTTTGAGATGCTTTACTAACTAACTGCAGACTATGTGAGCGTGAAGAGCCATCTCAAGAACCACAGACCCAAGACTTGGTGTGTTTGGACTTAAATGAATGGAGTATGTTGATTTCTGGTAGTCAAGAAGTTATTTTATTTTAGTCACTGGTCACATGCATGTGGTTAAGCACAGCGAATGTGACATTTAAGTAATTGAGAAAGAGGAGGTGGAGAAGGAGGTGTAAGGTGAACTGAGAGTTATTAAGTGCTAACTGTAGTAGTGCGGAATGTAGACTTAATCATTCACATTTCAAATTAAGTCTACATGTATCAGGTAACGCTGTGCAGGTGAGAAGCCACATTCTCTAAAGCACAATATTTTCATGGCATGATATTTTTGTGATTTTGAGGGAGCTCTCATTTTATTGACAAAAAATTTCAAAAATTACAGAATTCTTTATATGGTTATAAAATATATACATGAGTATTAAATTTTCACAAATCTTTGACGCTCAGCAATTGTGAAAAATTGTATGCATGTGAACAATTTTGCTTTGCAGTAACTGACAGTGGTACAAATAGTCAAGCTACCTTGAGTACTCTTACGATCAACATTATGTTGTTGCTGGTATTATTTAGTAGGGTGTATTCGAAATTAATCTGATGGTCAGTAGGTAGTTTAGCATAATCCATTGCAATTTGCAAACACTGTGGATTTGTCATGTTTGTACAACTCAAAAATTTGTTTATGTGGCTAAAAAGTGGGAGTTAGATATCATGAAAACCTTCCTGCTCTGATTTTACCATAGACCTTCACTTATAAAACAAGGTTTTAAGTAAAGGTTCTTAATGCTGTGGTGGAACTGACTGCCTCAAATAATATCTAAGTTTTGTAAGGAATAGTTAGAGCAGACAATCCTTATGTGACATTTTCTGCATCATTTGCTAATGAATTTTTTTGGAAGACATTCGTGCTAGCTAATGTGGTTTACCCTCAACAGGAAATTGAGTGCCCCTAATCAAATATTTGCATATGTGTCTGTTTGCAGGTCATAAATGTCATGCAGGTATGAACAATATTTCATGGAATATTTCTTTCTTTTCTTCTGTCTCACTACAGGTACAAAGACAAGAAACACAACGACGACTAAACACGGTAAACCGCCAAAGACCATACAGTACAGGAAATGCATACATAACACTTTTCCAGAATCAGAACGCCGACGGAGTACCTACACCACCACTTCGTTGGGACAGTCACCAAGTGGCTGTTGATTTATCACAAGGCAACCAGACCGCACCCAACAGCACTGTTATCATACAATCGGGAAGACGCAAGAACAATAAAAGACCAAGTTCTAGCGGGTCACCTCGTCAGATACGTGATCCCAGGGAGATACTGCGGTATATCACAGCCAACGGAATTATAGGCGGACAGACCACTTGTCTGAACGGCACTAACGCAAACTCGGAACAGACAACGGGGTTGCAGACGCATACGCATCAAGTACAGGTACAGACAGAGGCTCAGACGCAGTGCAACGGCACGGGGATTGGGATGCGAGAACGTAGCGCCAGCACTGAGAGCGGTAATGCCCACCTCAGTCGTGTCTCCACAGCCTCACAGACTTCTTTGGAAGGAGAAACTCTGAAATAGTGCCCCCTTGTGTCAATATGGCAACAAACACCGAACTAGGCAATGATAACAGACCTTTTGTGGAGGATATCACCAATGCAAATATTCAAGGTGCTACCCCAAGAGACAACGAACCCTTATCACCAATGACTCTGTCAAGACTGCAGATTGGCAATATACCGTGTGCCATCGGTAGCCAGTTGCAGACACCGGACAATGACAATGTGTTTTGTAATGACAATCATATAAGAGTGACTTTAGGAAAGTCACCTGTAACTCATAATAGTAGCTCTCTAAAGGACAGATGTATTCGTACTCCTAACGGGACAATTCTAAGCCCCACTTTTGCAACTCCCAGCGACAAAAGCCATTCAGGCAGTAGTGAAAGACTAACTGGTAGCACAACAACTAGTCGCTCAAGTCGAGGGTCAACTTCTAGTTCGGGACGCCGCAGCCGGCGTCACCGCAGCAGCAATGGAGATAGACGTCATAGGACTTCCACAAGTACATGTAGTACTACCCCAACTGACCAGAGCTCACAGAGTTCAAATGGTAGCTTTGGTCGCACTCGAAGGCAGGCAAGACCTGTCCCACCATCAAGCTCCTCCAGCGATAGCGAACCTGAATTGAGAATTCCACCCAGGAGAATGGTGGCTAAAATGGTGAATGGAACTGTGCTGAATATGGTGCAGGATGATTTCAGTATTAATGGCGCCTCCCACCGTCGCCCGCGGAACCGACGTAGTAGCGGCTCTTCCACGAACACCCCACCCCGCGGACGCACCAGGCACAGGCGGCCGATATCGGAACGAAATAAGTCTCCTGGTAGCAAACTCATTAGTAACAACCTTAATAGTGCTTCCACACCAAAAGACACAAAAACCTCAGATAATATATCAAATATTCCTCCTCTAATCCCATCCACTGCCAAGGAGGGTGGAGAGGAGGTTGTTAGGAGATGTAAAAGACCAGACTCTCTCGATTTGAATCTTGATAAGAGTTGGATGCCGCGGCAACGAAGGAGTCTTGTTCTAAACGTTCCTTGTCAAATTGACTTGGAGGATCCATGGGTGCGCAGAGATAGCTGGCCAAGAGGTGTCCCTGTGCCTCAAACTAAACCTAAAGACTGCAAAGTATCTAAAACAAAGGACGTAGTAAATAGCAGCAGCATTCACACGGAAATTGACAATAAATTAGTGGATGCAATGACCACTAGCTCTCAAACTCAAGATAACAAAAACCAAGTGCATTATGGCAATAGCAATGGCCCACTGCATCTTGGTACTGCAGAATTGTATGCAAGGACACACAATGTCTTGCCCAGTGAAAGGGCATCTGTTAGTGCGCCCGTTCCAAGGGCCCCCAAACACAAAATGAAACCAAGACCTAAATCAATGGTGGAACTCACAAAAAACACACAAATTCTGGTCACAAAATACCTAGACCAATCCAACACGGAACTATCACCGGCCATCAAAACTGTGCTACAGGACATACAGAGTGTAATAAACAGTGACGAAAGTCATCTAGCTGAAATTTTGCAAAGTACCAGCGCTATTGATCAATATGTTGCTGAGAAGACCGGGGAGTCCCTTCCCAACAAAACGGAAGTGGTCTTGGAGAAAGTAAAAACTGTGGCTGGCAGCAATCTTGATGCCTGGACTGGGCGCAACAAACTGTGCAGTGTAATAAGTGATAGCGATTCCATACAATCACCCGACCCAAACCAATCTGGTGCGAGGCCTAAAGGAACCAACACCCTCAGAAGAGAAATGGTGAAAAACCTTCAGGAGGCTAAGGAAACAATATTGTAACCACTGTACCAAGTTTGGTGTATCAAGGGACTCAATTCTGGAGATATATTGTTATATGTGTCATGTCCAAGACAGTATTTTGTAACTTATATACAAGGACTTATATTTAAACCAATGAACCCTCTTGTATGGTAATCACCACATTTTTTTGTAGTGTGTACGTACAAGATGTGTTTGAGATTGTGTATTCTATCGTCATTTTGAGGCATGAATGTAGGAAATATTTTCTATTTTCTCAAATCCTTGTGATGTTAAACGTTATTTATGCATCTGTTTTGGATGATATTTTTCTGTAGGAGTTGACGACCAACAGGGTTAAAAAGAAAATTATTGCCTTTGCTGGTATCATAAAATGACCACAAAGGTTGTGTTTAAGTGCAAGTATGTATTGTCCTTGGTCAATGGCTCTTGGGCAAGATCTGTAGGTGACTTCTGAGGATGTCAAGTGAACCTTGGAACTATTTTCCCCTTCTCAAGTCATTGCTTTAGGCCATACTTCCAGGAAAAATGAAATAAGGTGAAGACTCCCCTGGTGTCGTGATAATTGCCATGATGACAATTTGTGAGATGAAGGTCCTTGTGTTACATCAGACTGTTAGTGTAATGTCTAACCCAATTATGTAGATTGTAGAACATGTAGAAAGGCAAATCCCATGAAGATTTCTTCAAAAAATACATGAATATGGGTATGATTCACACCATCTTTCATTGGTCTCAGTGTATGGTCTTTTAACTGTGAGGAGGGTGGGTTCAAGTTTCACTCTGACCATTGCATTGATAGTCTATTATCACCCCAAAATTGGGAATCAAGAGCCAATAATTACAATAACATAGTCACCATTGCACAAATTGTATACCATTCAAAGCAGTCTTGGTAATATGTATATTTCCATTTGGAAATAGATGAAATCTGACTTACTTCTACACTTCAAAAAGGTTAAAGGAAAAGGTATTTAAAATAGATATTTGAATGGTATACAAGTTTTGCACTACAAAAAAGGTCTACACCCCAAGGTGCATTTGAATGGAAACATGTCTAATTTGATCAGATACACCTGATTTTTGAGCCCAAGTTGTAGTTTTGTCCCATGCTTATAGTTATAAAGAGACTTTCAACCAAGCATGCATACTATCAGTTAAAGGTGCTTGTTCCGATTTATGTGTATTGTGTTTTCTACTTGATATGAGAGCCTGGCACTTGCACATACACCCCATCAAGTACCGTGGGAAACAAACTTGCAGTTTTGATGGTAGACGCAATAATGCATGTTGCAAAGCCCTATTCAATACTGTGCTAATATTGGTGGTTAACCACTAAAACGGCGGTTTTTTGTTTATATCTTGGGAATGAAATGGATTTGAGGGCTCATATTTCAGGATGAGAAAAATACAGCCTTTCGTCTGATATCAAGATCGATACTACTTCCGGGTAAATCAGGGGGGTCCCAAAGATGATCGGAACACGCACCTTTAACAATCTCAACACAAACAGGTAATATAGGCAGACAATAAACTTTAACACAGTTGATTTTTTTCATCCATTTGAACCAGTGAAGTCTAGATCTGATTCCTGGTCAAGGCATTCATGCATGCAGTTGAGTTGTCAGTATGCATAACCATCTCTTTCATTTTCATGTTAAGTATTTTAGTATCTTTCTGCTTCTAAAATGCTCTTCCCTTATTAAACATTTGTGGTGATGTTTGAGCCCAAACCCGACATCAAATATGATGAAAAATTAATGTATAGTTTGATTAAAGCAAAAGTGGTTGGTGATGGCCAAATGCAAGCAAGTTGCCATCAGTATGGTTCCAAGACTGACCCATCATCATGATGCAAAGCCAAAAAGCATGGATATTACGTTTCTGTCTATATTGCCTTGTTTGGGGGTTTCAGGTGTACTGCCCTTGGCTAAGTTACTAATGGGACTATACTTTGATCAATACCAAAGAGGCAAGCCTCATAACATCGCGGATTAATATTCCGATCATGGATAATTACATTGTGAAATTATATTAGAGGTGTCCAGAATGATCAATTGAGAACTCAACCCCAGGGCACTACCTGCTTATCAGCTTCTAAGCACTACTTTGATTGGTTACTTGCAAGGTAATATCATGTAAGGCTGAGTAAAAAATAAAACATGTTTAGCATCCCGGTTTTTGTTTAAAAAAAAAGGAGGAGAGGCTTTTTTTTTCAAAAATAAGTGAACAAAAATCCATTAGCATATATCAATAATTAATTGCATTGGCTGCAATGTCTGGAAAAAAGAGGCCCTTTTTATTTTCTACTTCTGTCAGGCAGACCCGTCTAATGATCACAAAACCTGTTTAAAAGTGCTTCTTCTCCATGAGCAAACTTGTAGGAAGCATCTCAAGCACTGAAGAATCCTTTTGCTAAAGTTATGACTGATATGTTGAAAAAGAAAATTGAAGCGGCCCCCAAAAAAAGAAAGCGGGAGGGGACGCTAAATGTGTATTTTTTACTCAGCCTAATGAGCAAATCAGATGCTGTAAGAATGTTTGTATGGTGTACACAGAGATAAAGAAGCAATGTTTTGATTGGTTACTCAGAGAGCTATCTCATGTTGTGTCCTAAGCCATTGGAGATATTGTATCATAGGTGGTATTCCCCAGGGGGTTACCATGTCGTCTCTAACGCAATATGGAGCAGACTGGGAAAATACACTGTTCTTAAGATGATCTACTTAAAACCATAGAAGTAACTAAAGCCTAGCAATTTCTCCTATTTCGTACCGATCAAAGTATAATATAGGAACTAAATATATAACCTACGTGTTTACCCATCATGATAGGTATGTTTAATACTGTCGAGCACTCTTATATGGCGTGTAAAAGATGGATAGCCTCATTATGTAGTGTCAATGTATAGGAGACCTATTTCCTTGGGGTACAGTAAAACAGCGAGGTGTAGATCTAAGTTCTTTACATGAAACCAGCAAAGGCATAAATCGCTAATCCTACTAGTACATTAGTCTGTGAGTCATGTGCATATAAGCTATCAAAGGATTTCTAGATACCAGGGGTGATTATTAAGGGATATTAAGATAGCTTTGTTTTTTAGAATTTTATATGAATTGTTGATCTTGGAACGTGTTTAGTATGAATAACATTCAGTTACAAAGTTTTCTTTTACTATCTCGTTTTACGAATTTCCAAAAATAAGTAAAAATGTGTGACATATAATCAACAAGTCGGCCAGGCTGGAACCCATTTACCGTTAAAGCGTACTAGAGCAATTTATGAGGTGGAGGCAAAGAAGACAGGGAATCTAGATAATGGCATCCAATGAGAAGTATAGGAAGTACTGATAAACTGATGCTGCAATCATGTCCTATAGTAAATGGTGCTGTCTTTGTGAACACATTAGCTGAGCCGTGACCAATTTTCAATGAACTTTCACAACACAATTTTAATTCTAGAGTGTGTAAGACTATACACAACACCCAAAACTTTGTAGTTTATGTATTTGACTGTGGTTTTCTTCAAATGGTCACAGCAGAAATTTGACCAAAACTTTTGAGATGAAATCTAAACTATATTGACACTAATCTTGCTTCTGTTATAATTAAGAGCAAAACAAATCAAGGGGTTAGGGCAAAAAGGCCCCATCTGCAATAGCTGCCAGGTGTTAGACTTGCCAGGTATAACACTTCATAAGAACACAACTGACAAATGGCAGCTATTACAGATGGGCCTTCTTGCACTAAACCCTTGAAATTGGCAACTAAATATTTAAGGTATTGTTTTTTGCTTTAGTTCTATTTACTTGTGGTCTTGTTCCACAAGTTGCAGACTGCATATTATATGCACAGCACAGCATGTTTCATTTCCTATCGACAATATACATTAACAGCTAAAGTGTGCTCACAAGTGCAAATTTGTGTAAAATTTTTTAACATTAAAAGCTACTGTTTTTGCTCTAATTGTAATATTTCCCATAAAAGCCGGTATGTGTAAAAAGTGCCTTATTTTGTGATTAAAAATATTTTTTGACATAACTACAACAGGAGATTTAAGTTCTTAGTAAGTTTATCCCGATGTATACTCCACTACGCTTCATCACTCGATGCTGCGATGATATTTTACATCGCAATACCGTGTGATAAAGTTAGGTGTACTGACTGCTTGTAATAATTTGGAATATCTCTCTCCATTTCATGTTGACCAGACTTTCTCTTCAACTTTCAAGTAGCAGTTGCAGTCATTGAACACCTAAAGAGATCAGCAGGTTGTACTACTGCCCCTCAAACCATGTAATTTGTAGCCTTTCAAATAGATGATACTGAAGTTAGTTAAAGCTCACATCACAACTCAACTTTATACTGTGCCAATGCTTTCCTTATTATTAAACGTTCACATACCATATCATGCTGTATTGAACATGTACAAAATTAAATCATGTCAAGTTGTAAAGAAGGGCTGTTTCATTTTGCTACATCATTATTTTAATAGCACCACCAGAACCAACATGGCAGTTTGTCAGTGCATATGGACTGATTCCTGAGGCATGTGATCTGACTAAACTTAAATATTATTCTAAACACAAGTTCTTTGCCAATAAACTTCAAAAGATTCTTATAATGACATAAATAATAAATACAATAATAAAAAAAAAGAAAACCAGTGAATGCCAGTCCAAATTATCTATTCCGCGAAATGTCTGTAGTCCATCGGGCCAGAAGGAGTGATGTCATAAGCGTCCACCAGTGTTAAACATGTGCATCACATTAAGCTGTAATTGCAATGATACACACGCAAAATAGCTGTGTAAAAGTTAGGACATCACTCCTTCTCCAAATGAAGTATACAGTGCATATACCCTTCATCTTAAACCTTCCTAACTACTATGCCTTCCATCTATGATTATGTCAAATTGTCATTAACTTCCTTTTCTTGCATGAGAACTTGAAAACTCAACCCTATGTGTTGTGTGTGTCATCATAGTACACATGCTAAAAACTCAACCCTATGTGTTGTGTGTCATCATAGTACACATGCTAACTGGTGGGTCAAGTTTGGGTCACTGAACTGTGACCTACTGAACTGTGACCTTGGGGTTGAGACTGGAGAAGTCCATTCTCTACAGAGGTTAGTGGGTGGAAAGGAACCACCATTGCGTCTTGATTACCTAGATGCAGTCCGTCTCTTAAAACACGGAGGATATGCATGATTACAATCACATCACCTTCAGCTATCATTTCAGATGGGCTCCCTCAGTTCATCGCTGTGAAAGTGTGCAAAGCATGTGTTAACTAGTAGCTACCTTTGTCTCTCCCGATAATCTATTGAAAAACAGCTCCGAGTCTGGAGAGAGAATTTGCCTTTGCTAAAAGCCTATAAATAACCAGCCGTAGACAGTGTCAATAGCATGTCTGGCTTTAAGGTTTAACCTGGATGTACGGACTTGAATTAGATCATCAATCATTACATCATGTTGTACCTGGTTTCAACCAATTGAAAAATAAAGCAAAAGTGACAAATGTTATCGAAGTTACCTGCCATTTTATTAATTTGGTGGGTTGGGATAGGCAGATATTGATGAGCTATGTCCTGAGAAATGGTCATCTTAATGTTTGATCTGTGTAGGTATGCATGCACTGGGAACGGAACAAACAAAACTGTTATTTATGTTTTGCTTTTCAGCATCACTGGGTTCAAGCCATCTAGTATTCTATCAACTACATGTGATTAAAGTTGTAGCAGCAATAACTTTACTGTGAAAACTTTCAGTAGACCATTTTCTTGTTTTTTAGGCAAAATTGCATTTCATATTTATCAACAAAATACACAACAGGTGTTAAGCTCAAGCACTTGAACAGCCCGGCCATCTCTACAAAAGAACTCCTGTGCATTTTGCACAGTTTGCAGCATCTCTGTGCAACCAAGAGAAGACTGTGAATTCCTTTTG
Organism: Ophioderma brevispina; assembly: GCA_023653785.1. Lineage (NCBI taxonomy): Eukaryota > Metazoa > Echinodermata > Ophiuroidea > Amphilepidida > Ophiodermatidae > Ophioderma > Ophioderma brevispina. Next base: position 43,830 of record JAMKCH010027344.1, on the reverse strand, counting down.
TGTAGTTTTGCATGCAAATCTAAGAATCATAGCAAATGAATCCCAAAGTTGATCTATTTGTGCGCCAGAGGCTTGCATGCATTTATGAAAAGGTTACAGGAAGTACTGGATCACGATATGCAAGAGAAGAACACGGAAACTATTTCCCACGTGTGTGTGTTGTGATCTGGTACATTGAAAGAGACTAACACTAACCTGCAGCGTGTGCTTAAAGGAGCAAAATTTGACAAAACGAAGTGTAGCGTACATTACTGAGTAATCCCTGCATGCTTTTTGTTGCTTGATATTAGAAAGGGTAGGTGATGGTATACAGGTTAATGTGTTAATCTTCTCAAGTTCTGGTCTGATAGCATCACTGAATGAAACCAGTGTTGCTAAATCAGCCCAACTCTTGCTTACTTACTCATATACTGACAACTTAATCATTTTTTAAACCATGCTTTTTTTTGTAACCTTTTTGCCTGGTAAGCTAAATGGTAGCCGTGTCTCTCAGCTTGTGAATTTTAACCAATCCAGTTCGAATGCGATTCTTCTCCTTCCCTTATATTTTCAATTTTTCCCACGAATTAAATTTAATCAAAATGAAGATGAACTCAAAACTTGAGTCAAGCACTTCATTCTATAATATAAACACACTAATTTTAAGTGTTTATTCCTATTCTTTAAATGAATGAGTTAAAAAAATAGAAAAAAAACCTTTATCTGAAGCAAAACACATGCCCACCAGCACTGAGATATACTATTTGTTTTTAACTCAATCCACAAGTTGTAAAAAAGAGGTATAACCTGTAATAAATGAATACAAAGGTTATCTAGCTTACCATCATATCAAAGGTGTAGTGTGAAACAATCCAAGCTAAAGGGAGTTATTTTCCATATGATCCCTATGTGATATTATACATTGTTCATCACCAAATAGGCAAGTCTCTTCACACCGCGAATTGATATAGAATAGTGCGGGCACACCTGCAAGCAACACTACCGCAACAGACACAGTGCGTGATGTATGCGCGATGCATGCTTGTGGCAAGAGGCGCGCGTGTAAGACGTTATTACTTTCACATGCGAATAAACAAATCTTAATAATTTTTGCCTTTTAGGCGATGAACGAAGTATACTCCGATACTCATGTAATACATGCGAGGGTCATACTCCTAGCAAATTGATGCATTCTATTGGTAAACTTATCTAAAGGCAAGATACATCCTTCATTGGAGGTACAGTGCAAGGGTTTTATTGCAAGGACCCATCTGCAATAGCTGCCATTTGTCAGTTGTGTTCTTATTAAGTGTTATACCTGCCAAATCTAGCATCTGGCAGCTATTGCAGATGGGGCCTTTTGCCCTAAATCCTCGAGTGTTACTCTGCGATGCATCACAGTGATCTATTTGAGGGGTTGCTGTGACTATGTCTTAACACTGGAACCCTTATTTGACAAGACCTTAATTTTGCCTCTGGTACAGACAGGCATGATTTCTTTCAACACTCCAAGACACAAATCAGAATGTTATGCAGATAGAAAATGTGTTTTTGATATACCCTTAGTACTCTGGTATAGTAACTTTAATAACTATTTCCACCAATTTAATACCATCGGTTTGTTCCCTTTTTGATATTCCTTGGAGCAATATTCTTTGTAGATAAATCCTGTGGTTTTTTCTATTAAAATCATTAATGCTTATATAAATAATATTTACTATTAAAAAGAGAGTATAGGTAAATGAGACTGTTAATGTGATGTTAATGTATAACTTGATCCCCTTTTGTAGAGAGTATTTTGATTGGCTATTTTGCTAATAGATTTTAAATACCTGTATTGACATAGTAATTTTCTGGTTTGCATTTTTCCAATTGTGGAAAATATTCTTTAACAGTTGGAAAATAACATAAGATTAAAAAGTTGTAAAGCAAGACCAAGTAGTTAGGGGGACTGTGGTTTGATATGAAGTCCCGTGGGATTTCAATGATTAAAGCATCACACCTATTTAGACACCTTGAGTAGGTCCCAGAGAACAAGAAAAACTTTGATGGAGAATTCCCTTTTTTTTTTTTTTTTTTTTGTCATACTCCTAGCAAATTGATGCATTCTATTGGTAAACTTATCTAAAGGCAAGATACATCCTTCATTGGAGGTACAGTGCGAGGGTTTTATTGCAAGGACCCATCTGCAATAGCTGCCATTTGTCAGTTGTGTTCTTATTAGGTGTTATACCTGCCAAATCTAGCATCTGGCAGCTATTGCAGATGGGGCCTTTTGCCCTAAATCCTCTAGTGTTACTCTGTGATGCATCACAGTGATCTATTTGAGAGGTTGCTGTGACTATGTCTTAACACTGGAACCCTTATTTGACAAGACTTAATTCGTAACTTTGCCTCTGGTACAGCCATGATTTTTTTCAATACTCCAAGACACAAATCAGAATGTTATGCAGTTAGAAAATGTGTTTTTGATATACCCTTAGTACTCTGATATAGTAACATTAATAACTATTTCCACCAATTTAATACCATCTGTTTGTTCCCTTTTTGATATTCCTTGGAGCAATATTCTTTGTAGATAAATCCTGTGGTTTTTTCTATTAAAATCATTAATGCTTATATAAATAATATTTACTATTAAAAAGAGAGTCTAGGTAAATGAGACTGTTAATGTGATGTATAACTTGATCCCCTTTTGTATAGAGTATTTTGATTGGCTATTTTGCTAATAGATTTTGAATACCTGTATTGACATAGTAATTTTCTGGTTTGCATTTCTCCAATTGTGGAATATATTCTTTAACAGTTGGAAAATAACATGAGATTAAAAAGTTGTAAAGCAAGACCAAGGGATAAATAAATAGGGTAGGTTCAAAAACACCTGAGAGAGGACTTTGTTGTGAGCCAACAATTTTGCCAAACATGGACACTGATTTTGTACCAGAATATGCTGTTCATATAGTTTGATAGTTAAAAATTATGCAGATTTCCTCCTTTATTTTGCACATCAATGTCCATGTATCACACATCTTCTACATTCAACTTGTGCATTTATTTGATGCAGTTTTAGATTATTCATACTGCTGAAAACTATAATTTAAAGTTCATCTCTGCCTGAAGTTGATGGAAATTATCAATGGAAGCTGTTAGCCATTGATTATACCCTTTGATGCATCGCTTTATCGTGCTTTATTTTTGTTAACAGAATAAAGCACATGATGCAGAGTAGGTGCAAAGGGTATAATGTAATTATGCCAGATGTTATTTCCCAATGTGTTAAACATTTTGCTATATAATAATTTTTACTACATGGCCCAATGGCTCACTTGTATATTTGAAGTTTAAAACTCACCCCCAAAAACCACTGGATCAATTTCCAGCAAGTAAAATGCACTATTGTAAATGTGGGTCATGGAAATGTGCCAGGAAATTGAGACTGCAGAAACTACAGCAGCACAAAGTGTGTTTTGATCAGGCTCACAGCAAATGCATTGAAGAGTAAGCTGCTAAAAAGGTTTTGGCCAGGTCCCTTGTGCCGCTTTGTATTCATCATTGACTGGTTGGCTTCTCAAGTATAGAGACCTGGTAAGCAAATTGTTGATCAGACACATGTTCCCAGGACACTAGTCATCCTTACCCCATCACATCAAGCATGTCCCGTCTGTTGGCTTTCCTCACCGGCTGTTTTTCCAAACAATGTAGTTAAAGGAATAATGGCACATTTTTTGAGGAGTGCCCCCAATTTTCAAAATTGGAGATTTTTGCACAGTTGTGTTGGTAATTGTCTAGTAAACTGCAAACATCGCAACGACAATGCTCAAAAATGCATTATTTGTCATAAAAGAAACGATTGCGTAATTAGAATTGGGATCCCAATTGTAATTTAAAGGCAGAGCTGGAAACGCCAATTTTATGTCCGTTCATGATGAAATAGTGGCACCTCTCAAAAATGACCTCTAACTTAAATTGCCTGAAACACGGAACAACTAATGTAAGAGCGTAGACAAGTACATGGCGCAATTTCACGGTTATTCCATATTGGAAGGACATTTCCAGCAGGTGTTGAATTATTATCGGAGATCTCCAATATTAATTATTCTGATTACAAAATTCCTTCTTTTGCAACTCAGAAAATTTTGAGCTCTACCATTCACAGTTAGTTTACTAGCCAATTACCAATTCAACTCCAAAAATCTCAAAATATGTGCTGTTATTTTAAAGTATTCATTCTTGTTGGGAGTATTTTCAGATTACTGATTCTGTTAAGAAAATGTCTGTTTAGGGATCAATATGCAAACAATGTCATTTGGGTAGATGTTTCATATAGAAGTCCCAAGTATGCAAATGAGTTATTGCCATTGATTTCATCTGGCGCTAGTGCACAACATCATACAGCACATGACAGAATCAATTGTAATACCTCATTTGCATACTTGGGACTTGGCAACTCTGGTATCCACCATTCCCATTTCTTAGTTACCAATGTAGTTTGCCCATGTGATTAGGTCAATGAATAGTGGGCTCTATTTGTTATGTAAGTGCCCTCTAGAACCTCATTTGAGATATTGAAATGACACTGTGCTTTACAACGATACTTCTAATCCATCCCTTTGGAGTAGAGTCATTACTGGTATGACAAGTTTTACTTAATGTTAAGCAAATTGTATGAACATAATTATATTAATTATGAAAATGAAATAAGACAATATGAGAGTTATTTATCTTCTAATATTATTGATGATCGTTGTATAAAAAATGTGTAGTATTTGTAGAGATTTGTAATTATGTGACTAATGAATGAAAACAAAATGTTAATTGGAGATTGGTTGCAGTAATTATTGTGAATGATCTATCATTTTGTATGTGAATTATAAGACGGGAACCTTCTGAAGGGTCTTCGAAGAGTTTTAAACTGAGAAAATGTTCCAAATTTCAATCCGAGACAAAAATTGACAGGCAGTGGGGGTGAAACCAACCAGGAATAACAGTGGAATTTGAACCTTTGACCTTCTGTTCATTGTTAAAAACAAAAGTCGGGGTTTGTCGCAGGTCAGATTATGTCAAAAGGTGGAAAATATCGGGCGTTTCCATAAGGTGACACCCTTTTCTGACATACTTTTCTGACACCCTATGAATTTGGAAACCTTAACGGACTTTAACGGAATAAACCACACTGTTTATGTGGTTTATTCCGTTAAGGTTTCCAAATTCATAGGGTGTCAGAAAAGTATGTCAGAAAAGGGCGTCACCTTATGGAAACACCCGAAAATATCCCTCAGTTTGCATCAGAAAATATCTTTAAACCCCAACCCCAGAACTTGCAGGGCCCTTATGTGGATCCATAGCTATCCATGGTGGGTTTCAGATGGAGTTGTGTGTACTGTATTGTAGAGATTCAGGGCACGATCTAACAAATTTGAACTGGGCAGTGGTACCTGCATAGCGAGTCCCAATTTGTTAGTTTACTAAAATAGGGCAATATGATGTGAAGTGCACAGCCGCATTGCCTGGGATTCTGATCCATCTTTACATAACCAGCAAAAAAAAAAAAAAAATACAAATTCACTGCAGAGAAGTTCATTTTCTGCCATAGACAGTCATGCAATTCAAACTACAAATCGCTTAATTTCAAAATCAATCATGGCAACCCTGAATGTTTTGAAGGGTTAAAAATATTATCTTTGTATGTGTTGGCATTTCTTGGAAACACAGTCTTTGGACCACATATCATGCAAAATACAGTATTAGTTGTCCAAGGTTCAAATTTTAAAAATAGTTGCATTTATGAAATAAATTAAATTACCAAGTTCTGAAAAATGTTAAGATGTTTTACCATGTAAGGAATACTGACATAACATTGGTGCTTTGTTAAAATGTTTGGATCAAGTAAGTTGTTAGTTATGATTGTAATTCAATTAAAAAGGCTTACTCTTATTTCATTGGTGATAAAAATTAAGAGAAACACACCATAATATTATTTAGTTTGAGAGGACAATTTGATTCAGCTCCAGGATTATGGTTAAAAAGAAGTTTTGTTTGCATGAGGGTGCTCATAATAAATGAAAAATATATACTTAAAGATTGTGGTCCCGTCTCATTTTTGTGTCGTCTGCAAGAGAGCACACAGGGATTGCTTTGGTTGTAGTCCAGGCTACAGACCATGTGACCCTGTTATACCAATGTTTTTCAGCGCTTTCTGGACCAGTTTTTCCTGCTGAATCTGAACCCGATGGATGCCAGACGAAAAACCTTGAGCATTTTCAAGGAAAGGCAAAAATTCAAATGGCCACCAAAACACTAAAAAATCATGTTAATTACTCGAACTTGTAATTTTTTTGCTTGTCCAGTCAAAACACCTATTGTGACCAATTAAAATATGATTCATTAACCACCTGATTACGAGATTCAATATGGCTGCCAATGCTTTAGCAATCAATATATTAATTGAAACCATTATGAATAGCTTTCATCAATTTGATAATCAAATCAATAAACCATTCAAAATGGCTCCAAAATGGCAAAATTAATTACTACATATCGAGGGTTGACAAACAGGACGTAACTCACTTTTTGGTGATTTTGAGGTTTTGGTACAAAAAAAATCGGTAAAACCTACAGATTCTGAAAACCATGAAGCCTTAACTGAAGTCCAATTGCCTATAAAGCAAAATAACACTTCACATCTCAATGGTGCACACTTTGTTTACTAACAGAAAGCCTTAACTCTGAGTTACGACCTTCTGATGGTAACTGTATTTGGCCAAACAGTTTAGTTGAGGCTTGCAAAATTGCCAGAATTGCAACAACTTTTTAGCTCCCTATTATTGATTTTCTTTTTATAAAACATTCAAAAGGGATGACATGCTAAACATCGGATTGAAATAATGTGCCAATCATAGGCATGATCTGAAGATTTGTAACTGGCAGAGTCACGTTTCAGTACCGTCGAAGGACGTAACTCAGAAACTTAATCTTATATTAAAGAATTTACTTTTATTTATGTTCATAATTAAAAATGTTCTTTGTTTTACTAAAGTTTTATAGTTTACTCTACTAGTACCATATATGAGCTTTATGAGACGTTTTGTACATTTTGAGAATGAATAGATTGCTTAGTAGAAAATATTAAACAACCACATTCTCAAAAGCAGTTAGTATGACAGCAGAATTAAAGAAATTCTTTATATTTCTTCTTTTCAGGTGCTGAGTGCGTCCTTCTGGATTGTCAAAACCCTCGAAGTGTTAATCAGTAAACTCAGTAGTAAATTCATTAACACTGTAGGCTAAATATAGTATATTCGTGATTTTTAGTTAAGCCTAATTCTTATCTGTCCAAACATGGGTTCTCAAATTTGATCCAGCCAGAGAACGGTATTTACAACGTCGCTGCTTCACATGAATTCCGCAACCCGGTTCCTTGTCTGGCATTGTGGGCTCCAGCAGAGTGGGCAGGCCAAGAGATGTGCCATTATCTGCGGTGCTGTTCCACAACCCGGGTAGTGTCCTGATTGGCTTCCAGGTAGCCCACTTCTGCCAAGGAACCTAGATCGGCCAGTTCTGGTTTCTCAATCTGTTGAGGGCATCGCCACTCAGACCATGAGGAGTCAAGATCCAGGTGGGGAAGAAGGTGCTCTCCAGGTTCAATAACAATAGATGATACTTGGTTGATGGCAAGTCTATTCTTTCCACAAGGCGACTCTCTTCAGCTCTTAGCGACTGTTTCAAGAGGTTGGACTTTGCTTAAGAAAACTCTCTATGAATTTAAGGCGGTTGGCAGCAGGTATTTGTCCGACATAGTGCTTCACATTAGATAATGGCAGCTAAGCTCTTGCATGCTCGCTACGCTTACCGACGGATGTCTGGTGGAGCCATTCCTGCTGGATTTGTAAGTTTTCGTTGGTGTTGGACGAGGCATCCTGTGATAAGCTGGCAGGAGGATTTAATGCTTGAATCAAGCTTATTGGCAGGGTTGGATCTTTCCCATACAGGGCAAAGCATACTATGCACATGAGAGACACTGGGCAAGTCCGTCGATCTTAGGGATGTGGCAAGACCCCATCTTGTGCAGTAGTTTGTTCAAGATGGTAGCCTTACTGGGATTTTTAAGTGATAATCAAGCTTAAAAGTGTCATTGAGTCGTATTCATCAAATATTGCAATATGGATGCCCAAAAACCTACCAAAAAACAAAAAACATCTATCTAGACTATTAGTGATCGATTTTTTCGCCGCCTTAGTAACTGCCATTTCCAACCATATTGGATACCCATCATTGATCTGAGTGACTTCAGGCTATCTACCCTATGCAATACGACGTCAAACTTGGCAATTAACATAAAAATTTCCTTTGCCCTACGGTGAAATACAAGAGTAAAATTAGACCACCGTACAGTTGAGCATCTGTGGAATTCAATAACAGGTGGATGTATTGTAGTCATGAAATGTCACTCACTTGCCCTACAGCAAGGCTGCCTATTGCATAGGGTCTATACACAAGAATATTGCAGAACTAGGTTAGACACAGCTATCAATTGTAGCCATCTTAGAGTATCGGAAGCCATCTTGGATCACATAAAAAATATTTCTTATGGTTTTAATTGATTTCTTGATTGCCAAAACACCAGGATAGATAACAAATTACCAACCTGCAGAAAAGTCGATCAGACACTTTATTGACGGCCATATTGAATTCATTGATTACATGGTTACAGAAACGTGTTAATTGGTCTCAGTGAATGTTTTAACGAGACAGGCTGAAAAATTACAACTTTTGAGTGAATAAGAGATGAACGTTTTCCGTTTTGGTGGCCATTTTGATTTTTCTGCATTTCTACAAAAATGCTCAAGGTTGCTCGTTTGGTATCCATCGGATACAGAATCAGCATAAAAAACTGGTCGATATTATTAATGAATTTGTACCCTGGACTTATAGTGTGTATCTGTCTGTGGTAAGAAATGTTGACCCAAATATTAACCCTAAACATAATTGCCTGTTGTTTGCACATACATGCACACATTTTCCAGCTCCCTCTCTCGTTCCACCTCGGGCTCTCCCTGGTCTGGAGGGAACTTGCTCATTTGCTACTCTAAGTGCCCATCTGTCACTTTGGGCATCAAAGGTCGCCCTCCCTTTCAAAACGCAACATCAGAATCAACTGAAATTTTGGAAATGACCTTTTCTTGGGGATATCTAGTGAATCAAACAAAAATAAATGTGCTAGGATCATGAATTGCAACTTAAATGTCTCTGACCAGGGGATTATGTTGTTGTCCGTGCCTCTTGGGACTGACCTCTTTATGGCCAAAAAGCTCCCAACTCACAGATTTGAAATAAAGAATTTTTTGACTCTTACATCCTTAAGTTAACAATAGTAAGAAGGGAACAGAAGTCAAAGTTCATTGGGCTGGGGCTTGTTTCTCCCTCCTCCTACTTTACTAAAATAGTATTAGACACTCAAAATTATTCCTTATTTTAAAATCCTCATGGAGCTTCACCAACAATTTGCAACACACATCTTCATGCGGCCCGTATCTTTCCCAATTGCATCAGACAACCTAAAATCTTTTCAGTTGGCAACATTCAAAAAATATTCTTATCCTTGGAGAAGCAACAGATACCATGACCTATTTTGTAAACTAGACATGTCTTAAGGAAGTGCAAACAATTTGGCCTACGTCCCCCAAAGTGCACATATTATTTGACAAGTTTTGGGATTCGATTTCTGAGTTCCCTCCATTTAAGGAATGTCTGGCTCAAAATCTTGGTTGTTTCCTGTGCACTTTATTAATAAAGTTCCCAGCCTTTCAGAGTAGTGATTGTGCCTATTTTGTAAATTATTCCTGAACTGAAGGAAAGGAATAGCAGCGTTCTTATCTGCAGCAACTGTTCCTTCCCTCAATAAGATTTGATTTTTTTTGGTTGGTTACCTGTTAACCGACATTTTTTTCCTATCCCCACTGATATCTGATAACAGTCAATGGCAACCCTGGAAGTTTAGTTTAAATGTTTAACGAAAAGTGTTGTGGATAAAATTTAGTTTCTTCAGAGAGCAAAGAACCATTTTTTGTCTGCTTTTGTTTAGGTCAAAAACTGACAGACCTTACCATTGTACGAAGGACCAAACTCTGACTTTTTTGGTCAAACAGAGCTATGCCTCTCTAGACTGCTATAGTACAATGTTGCCTTGGGGTTCTGGTAAGGGTATTGTGCATTTCTTTTTTGTTCCACCATCGACTACCTATCTCCTTTGTCTATTTTTAGATGAAATTCATTGCAAAAATATTGTCCGAGTATACGCTGTTTTTTTTCCAAAGAGATCAACTTAAAGTGCATTTCATGAGTTTCTAGCACCTTTGGTCTTGTTTATGGTTTATAAATTTCCCTGAGAAAGCTGCTTTACAAAAATTCAGTTGATTCTAATCTTTGCCTTTTCAATTAATGACTAATCACAGTGTCTCACAGACCACTCTGCTGCAATCTCTATTACAGACAGAAAATACACAGTGCACTTTCTGTATATCAAAAATACTGCAGGTAGCTTGCGTCATCCCCTGGCAAGATGGCAGTCTGGAACATGACCTAGATGACCTTTGCCCGTGGTCCATGACCTTTGACAGCATCCACATATTATGGAAGAACCCCTACTGCACCGTAACCCTGTTTAAATCGGACAAACTTTTTGAAGGAGACAATGAAAATTTACCGGACATGGGGCATACTATTGGGCAAAACTTCCACATTGCAAAATTCCTCCCCTCTGCCTTTCACAAGCCAGGGGGATAATAAAATATTTCATGTTTAACTTTACAGAGCAAGGGTACAGAGTTCCAAATAAAACTAGTCTCATGTTACAGAGCTTCATTGACTTTTTAAGAACTTAATACTAGACAAAAGCTTGGTACACTGAAGTGTATATAACATCAAAATACAACAGATTGATTATAAGAGTCGGCATACATGCATCCTGACAACAGAAGCACCAGTAAAGGCATTTGCCTGTACTGTTATCAGTCATCAGGAGGCCACGCCAACGCGTTCTTTCTTGTACACGAGAAGACAATACAATCGCAGTGATATCAATAGCTGGTTCAAACCGCTCTGAAAATTTCCTGATTTGAGGTACAAATCCCTTTCATTATAAATCATGTATTATTGTGCGGATGTCAACTACATATCTAAGTTGGTCTAAATATGACGTGAAAGGGGGTGTTTGGGGGGGGTGAAAACAACAAATAAAGTGACGATTTTAAGTTTTGAAAAAGCTTGGTCTCTGAAGTTATAGAAATCCCACAAAATTTTAAGGCATCCCAAATCATTATTGAATTGGTGTCTACAAAAAAGTCTTTCGTGTTACTCTATCTCTTTTAAAAAAGCGAGACCACAGAACATGTATAACTTTACATATACTGGCATCATGGAATTGACTTCTCACAGCTATAATTGGGCCGGGTTTCCATCGAGTTTACTGCGATGTGTGCAGGGAATGTGGACAAATGGAAAGGTCGTTTGCCAATTGTTATTTGTGAAAGCCCATGTAAAATGACCCTGTCCATACAATTAGTGTGAACACTAGTACTTTGGGTGACCTTCCGACTAACTGGTTTATTATAACCCAATGCTCAAATCATGATGCTGATTTAATTGTCTTGAACCAATGTTTAATAATGCGTGATGAGTGATGGGATTATAAAACATGTACAAGCCGATACTATCAATCAAATGAACAGAATAATCTTTTTCCCGACCAAAAATAGGTACTCTACAATGCTTGCATGACTCATGACTCAGATTAAGAGTCTTTGGTAACCCATTTATAATTTAATTCATGTTTATTGTAATATCATTATATGCATAACATTTAAACAATATGCATCAGTTGAACAGAATGTTACCACCTTACATTACATATGAGTGTAACAAGGTCAGTAATAGCTGCCTATGTCATAGAACAAGGAAGAGTGAGCAGGAATGGAGAATTCTCTAAAGATGTTTACTCTCTAGCTATTCCTGGGAATACAAGCAAGCAGTGATTGGTCAGGTTAGGTGTCTTTTCGTGTCAGAACCACCTTTGGAGTAGAGGCCCATTGCGTACCTGTTTTATATCACCTCTTGCAAATTTAAGTATAGATGTGAAAATGCATTGAGTACCAGATTTCATAATAATATAATACCAATTATTATATGCTGCATCAGGAAAACGTCGCCAATCATTTAGCTTCAACCTAGGTCGGCAGGCGGCCAAGCGCACAATCCTAGCACTTCAGCAACGTTAGAATGCAATATTCCCATCAGGCTACTCAAATATCCGCTTTGTGAACTAGGCAAGCGAGATAAAGTTGCCCAAGTGCACAGCACATTGGTGGCAGTGGGTGTGGGTCATGAGTTGGCTGTTAATCCACTGGACCACACAGGCCCTAATTGTTGCAATATCGTGGCAATTCTGCCACCAATTATGTTGTGCACTTGGGCAACTTTATCTTGATTGCTTCGTTGCACCAAGTGATATTGGAGTAGGTGTCACAGGCCATATTGATTTATGAGTGCTGAAGTGCTCGGAACGATATCAAGAAGCCATCAATGTAAGACTTGGCACTGAGCACTTCATTAAAATCATACGATATAAAGGCAGCTACTACACATAACCCCTGCACTCGCACAAACAAGTTATATCAATTTCACAGACATGTTATAAAGAATTGCTTTAAATATTCTAATATATGTACTAAACAGGATGAGGTATATTTCTAATTACAGGACGGTATTTTTTTAAGTACCGGAACGGTTGACCTGCAGAAATTTATTGGTCTGTCCATGTGGAAAAATACGATATATGGTGGTATTTGATTGCATCAGATTTGCAGAGAAAATTCAGTATTCAGTGCATTTAGGCCCTTTCTCACAAACACAGTCTTACATTGTCAACACGACATCATTCTCAATCCCATTTCACTGCTTGAGTGGCAAAGTCCACTGACCTTCCCCATATGCTAATTCGTGCACAATATATAGATATAGCAAAAGTCATTTCTTATGCATGTGACATCTGAATTTTTAATTATTAAAGCACTGTGGAAGTGATGCCAATTTAATTGGTTCATACCCAGTTTCAATCCGTAATTGATGGTATTGGCTACATTTTGCACGCAATAAGTTACATTCATTGACATTCAACAGGTTTTCAGTTTTTATTACTTGGTTGGTGGCAGTATTTCCTCTGTTGTATTCAAGCGCATCAGGATTGCAAAGCAACTGACCTCTGAGGGACCTCTGACCTTAGAATGTGACCTTTGATTCATTAAAGGTTTCAACTGACATTCCTACTTTTCAAGAAATAAGGACCAATTTACAGTTTCAATCTACCTCATAAGGTCTACCAAGTGAGCGTCAAATGTTAAAGTTCAACATTTTTTACACAAACACGCACACACAGCTTGTTTTATAGATTCCTGCTGAACTCATTCAGGTAGAACAATGACAATTTTTCAAATATTCCTTTGTAATTTTTTCAACAGGGTCGAGCCAATGCCCAAATCGGACTGTGTGGACTACACCAGAAGCATCAGTTGCAGGGGGACTCAAACCCTCAACTTCCAAAACATGATTCAATCATACAATCCACTGGACAACATGTGCCTACAAGGTTTTTAGAAATATGGTACCGTTCGAGATAAAACTTTGGGAACTTATCATTCTTAGAATATCTCCTGCCCTATTGCTTGAAGGATAATCATTATGCTCTTATATTTATGAGGAAATAATACAGCCCTATTCACCACTACAAGCTTTTTGTCCAAATCTGTTTGCTGCTTTCACGGTGGGGTCACTTGCTGGGATTTATTCGGTTGCTTAATTCTGGATTTAATCTGTATACGAGCTATTGATTAAATACAGAATACCGCTCTCCTCCACGGTTCACTTGGAATTGGGCAAATGAATCATGAAAGCATCCCGTCCTTTGGAGGGGACGTTAAGCAGTCGGTCCCGTGTATAGAGAGTCACAACTGCACATGTACATCGCAGTCAGTGTCGAATAAGATTAGGGTGTAAACCCCTGACTGTTCCCAATCTGCCCCAGTCTCAAAAAGCGGGCCATGTTGGGAGCATCCGTATCATGGATACACGCGGCCCCGGATCAGCTTACTCAGTTGAATAAATCCTGACACCACCACAAGCCATTACTAATGACTTGTAGACATGCTAAGAAGAAGAAGCAGATATGAGATATAATGTAACAGGGCTACTTTTGGAGATAATGCCACTCAATGATGTAGTTCATAACATGTATCCTTTTGAAGTGTGGAATCACGGTTCAAGTCTTCACAGATGTGCAGAATTCAGGTTGAAATCACTGACGCGTCAAATGAGACTGGTATAAATTCTTCAACCGATGTTTAAAGTAGATCAGATCCCATTTTTAGCAGTGTGAGAGTAACCAGGCATGGCAATTGAGTGCCAAGTACCAGTGTCATGAACATACCCCATCACATTGAATCGATTCTTTGGATTTCTTGGTTTTTGTCTGATTTCATTCACAGGCACTCAATTTTCAACCCCTTTTGCATTTAGGTGTCATGAGTATGTGTGCCCTATCTTTTCATACCAACTAATAATAGGTAAGCTTTAGTAATCTGGATCTTTAAAAACTATAAAAAACCAGTTACCCCACAAAAGATCAATCTAAGGATCTTTTCTGAGTTACGAGGTAACGTTTGTTGTATATGTGTTGCAAAGCAACCCCGGCGTATCCCGACCTTGCTTTTGAGGGGGACCTCAGAGGGTTAAAAGAACCTCTAATACTGACATGTCTGATTTTGCATGTTTTGGGAAACCCCCGAAATCACCACCCCCACTATACACGCACTGGTCATCACACAGACCACATCTTGTAATTTTGACCACACGTACCACTAATAAGAGTCAGACCTTCACCTAAGTTTGGGAACCCTTATGGAACTGCATTCCCACTCATAATTTTCAGTTGGATCAAGAATTCTAATTCCCAAAAGAAATAAAGCAAATATTATGGAAAACTTGCAGGCTGTATGAAAGACTTCCTCAATTGTTCTATCTTGAGGAACTGAATTGAATCCCTGATGTGAACACAATTTATGACAGTTTGTACTTAATAAAAATAACCCTATCAAAAAAGATATTGGCCACATATGCAAATGATGTGCATTCTCAGTTATTACCAACCGATGCCGATGGCTGTCCTTTTGAAATCTACACATACTAAGATTTGAAAGAAACCCCATTGAGACTGGCGGTATGTTGTTGCTATAGTAACTGGGCTAGCATCTTATCACCTTCCTTCTGTTTGATTTCTTTTTCTTCAAATATCTGTGCATCTTGTCCACCTCTCATATAGAAGAGTGTATGTCTGTAAAGAAATAAAAAAAAATATGAAACATAAGGACACTTTTCCAAGTATAAATAGGCGATTGTATTTTGGAAGTCGTACCTGAAAATGAGAGAATTTGGAGATAGCCTATGTCATGTCATCTTTGCTCCAAAAGTCACACTAAGGTAGATCAAATTAGCATGGAAGATTAGGCACCAATTGATTTGAGTGGAGTAAGGCATGTATATTAGGCCACAACATACTATATTTTGGGCAATAGTTCATAGATATAAACAATATCAATTTCTTTCAAGGAAACTCGGGGATGGGTCTGTGAAGCACGAAATGCCCTTTGACGATGCATGAACCGTTTGGCAGTTGGCAGACGGCATGCAAATTTGTCAAAATCCAGAGATTGTGCACATTACATACGTACAAAAAAACCCAGCAGTTCATATCTATTGTACTTGGCAAGCACATGCCTTATTTCACGAAGGATACCTCAGAATTGTCTCTTTTTTCTCACCATATTCAATATTATCTATATCTTACTAAGCAATCCTCTATTAAATTGCACTCATGATGCATAAACCATCTAATTTAATCAAGCTGTCTGCACAATTTCAACATGAATTTCATAGCAGTACCAATTATTTTCATTTTCATCTTGATCTGTTCCATTATTATGGCCTATATCATATCCAACATCCTTACTGGTTTGGCAATATAGTTTTACAATTTTATATATCTTTTATACCATGATTTTATATTTGAGTGAAATAATTTTTCATCAAAAGGATTTCAATTGACAGAATGAATTTCCAACAAACCTCATCCAATATTTACCAAACTGAAGAGTTTAAAGGATTTTCTGGATGGAACACCAAGGGCCCCATTGTTGTTTTTTTTTTTTTTTTGGCTTCTATACAGGTATTTGGCAACCCATTTAAAAAGCTTGACCTTTTTTTTTATCTTATTAATTTTTTTTTATTATATATTAAGCTCAGAGAAACTGGTGAGCATTGAATTAAATAAAGACAAAAAATCAACGTCTCGAGCCTGGTCCTCTCTCCTCTGAAACTAAAGACTGAAATACATTAGGGCTTGTTCACATGGTATCCACTAACACATCCCTCTGTGGCCCAGTCGATAGGAGAGACCGTGTATTTTCGTCTGCTCGCCAGTTTCTCCAAGCTGCGATTAATATTGTCTAATTACTTTCTCGGTGTGTATCATTTACTTGATTACTTGATCCTCGCGTGCATTGAATTGAGGTTCGCTTCGTCATAGATTCTGCTAGAATCATGCATATAAGGCCCTCCCCTTTCTAAAAAAATTGTTTAATCTTTAACAAAATATTTTCTCCAACATATTGTACTAGCTCTGCTTGCACCAACACAATCATTTCATGAATGCAAATCAGGTTGTATGCACAAAATCATGTATACACTGATAAAGTATGCCTTACCTGCACTGATAATTTTAAGGAGGCTACCAATCCCATTCATACCAAACCAGAGTTCCTGGTCACAGGCAAAATGTCCCACTCACAGGTCAAAATGGTGAAAAAGTCTGATTTGGCACAAATATCCATCTTTTCCTGAGCAGGGCTCTGCCCCTCCCACCACTCCACTGGCTACACCCCCTGCCTGACCCTTATATAAAATGTTGTGCTATACAGTGTACAGTACAGTATAGACATGTAGATAATGCTCAATCAGGTGTATAAATGAAAAGAACCCATTTCAAGTACCTGTATATACATCTTGTTGTGATATTTAGCATCTAACTCAGGGTCTCCAGTTTCCGATATCTTGGGTGGCTGCAACTGCTTTACCGGAGTCTTGCGCTCCCCCGTAGGAGTCTTTGCTCTGCGCTCTCTACTAGCAGGTGTAGGACTTAAGGCTTGCCTTGTTTTACTCTTTCCTCCCCCTTGCTTGCTCTTTGGTCTGTCTTTTTCTTTATCCTGTACAGATTACAAATATTATTTAGGTTACTACATATGTATTAAAAACTCAACATCGAATTTTCTGGCCATATATTGTGCCATATGTAGTGATTTCATATAGATAAGATCCCCAATAGAGTTCTTACCTTGTCTTTGGGTACAGAAATGCCTTGAAAGTGAAAACAAAATGCGATTTTCATTTGCTTAATTTCAATACAAAACATAGGCTGAATTTAGTATTTGCTCCTATATGAAATTAGAAATTTCACAACTTTGTACCAAAGAAATATATTTCAGCTGAATTCCTTTCACATGGGGACATTTTTAATAAAAAGCTTTACATTGGTGCAAAAATCAAAATTTACATATTTTTTAGTGACACCTGTAATGTGAAATATCTTGTTGCACCTTTAATTCAGCAATTGACATATGATCAGTCATGTTCACTTTATCTTGATTTTTTTTCCAACACTACCGTGCACTGGCCATCTCCAGGGAAGGATTAATAAAAATATCCTTGTCTACCATACGAAGGTCGCCGGTTCGAATCTGGCCAAGCGCATATGTTTTTTTTTTCCAACACTACCGTGCGCTGGCCATCTCCAAGGAAAGATTAATAAAAATATTCATCCTTGTCTACCTGGAGAACTAAGTAGTTAAATTTCAAAATATCTTGATTCCAGTTCTTACATAATTATAAGCTTACATTTACACAAACTCTATAGCAAGAAAAACTAGCTTACACAGTCCAATCTGACATGCGTCTATGAACTAATATGATTATGTTTCACTATTTCTACATCACCTACTCTACAAACATGGAATGTACATCATTTGCAAGCATTAAAATCATGGTTATTTGATCTGAAGCGACAAGAAAATTATAAGGTGCCAACGTAAGGTTGATAATCCAGCTCAGTTACAGATCACTGGCTAAATAGCTGCGCATACCAATCTATTTTATGAATCATAAGACACAAGACTGTCATATGCACAGGTATGAATATCAGATAACTCACAGTTTCTTACCCTGAAATTTTTCACAACAAATTACAAGATTTGGATGGTATAAATTTTATCATTTTGTATTCACTGCCCGAGTATGTAAGGTCTAATACAAAAAATGTGTTTCTGATTCAAATTAAAAAGTAGTCTCTCTCTCTCTCTCTCTCTATGCTCCCCCTCCACTTGTCCATTATTCCTTAACACACATTCCTATATACAAAGAAATTCAATAATTAACTTTAATTTTTAATTCTTTCTCATTTTCACAGGGGTGGTGAACTAATAAATTCACAATTTAAGCATACTATATAAATATTCTCCATTGTATTTAATAAATGACCAGTTTACTAATCCTAAACATTTTAGCCCAAAAATGACAACTTGTTTTGCCCAATACCAGGACAAAATGTCTGTTCATGCATTACATATCAACCTTAACATTGTGTGCAAGTTTTGAAATTACATAATCTTGATTCAGAATTTTCTAGACATAGTAGACCAGTGTACCTACAGCATCTCCTACTGATTTTCCTGGAGGAGAGAATTTTGGCAGGTAAGCTAATGTATTCTAAAATGCCAACAATTATTATACCAACTAACAGTCTAACAGTCTGCCACTAAAAGTTATAAATCCATTTTTATGTTCACAATGTTCTCATGCTGAATACCACCTCAATATACTTCTTTACATAATTATTTCCACTCCTGTAGTATATTTAATACTAATCTTATACAAGAGCGCCAATGACAATTTTGTCAGAAGATATCGCTATCGGTTGCTAATAACATGCCGTATATGCTGAAATAAATTCATTAATGGTATTGTGTTGGTGCGGCAAAAGGTACCCCTTTGAAGTTCTACATGTAACAAATTCTTTTTTTATTTTTGGCCTTAGGGTTAGGATATTTGTTAGTGTAAGGCCATAAATAAAAAAAAAATGTTTCCTGCACAATTTTAACACTTAAGTGCCTAAGGGGGGGTTCCATAGTACCCAAGATTTGTTTTTCGGCGATTTCTCAGTCGTGAAAAATATTTTTGAACTCTAATTTTTTGTAATTGTGTAACTTATTGATGCGCTTCTTTCCATAAAAAAATTACTAAAATTTCTAGCCCGTTAATGAGATAATTAGCTTGGGTCCCTAGGAACACCCCCCCTTAGGCACCAACGGGAGTGTGATTTTAAAAATAAAAATTAGCAAACCCTGTTGCCAGAAATATTTTTCTGCTTATGTATGTTCATATGCATGAAACAAAAATTACATAATGAGAAAAAATAATTAACCCTTTATGTGCTGAAAAGAAGCGATTCCATCATCTAGCGACTGCGCGCCATTGCTATACAAACCTATGGCAATAAGTCTGCACCTACAAAAAATACAAGAATGTACAAAATGGTAATGTTTGTGTTAAATATATGTAAATTGGTCCTTCTAGAGCAGATATAAACATCAAAATGATTTGCAATGTGTATGCTGTGGAAGCAGAGTCGCGAAAACATCATGTTACTTTTTGAGCGATTTTTCCGCATTTCGAAAACAATGATTTGCCCCTAATTTGCAGACGATAAACCGGAACTCATTTATATTGCACCTTTGGCCTTGTCTTATGCCCCCTCAAAGGTGGTATGAGTTTCATTTGAAAATTCCATCAGGAAAGTGGTTTTCTTGGGGGGGTTCCATTGGAAACCCCCCCTTAGGCACCAACGTGAGTGAAAACACCTTAGGCACTTAAGTGTTAAAGGGGGTTTACACAGGGTTGGCAATTTCCCGGAAATACTAGTATTTCCCACCTAGGGCGGGAAATAGTGGGAAATACCGGGAAATACTGGGAAATTTCGGGAAATACTGGGAAATACCGGGAAATACTGGGAAATACCTGGGAAATATCTGGGAAATACTATGGGATGTAAGTACAATTTGAACACCTCATGGGGGTTAATCTCAAATAACTATATTTTACAGTTATAAATGTTGTGGTAATCATCTGGGTATGTTTGAAGGGTTTAATTCAAATTCAAATCCACTCCACTATTTGATTATAATAAACCATCAACAAGTATAGTATTAATTAGATAATCAGATGAGGCTACCCTGGGTGTGAAAATCACACTAATAGGTGTTTGGTTCTTATGAAAAAGGCAGGGGTAGAAATTCGTCGCTGTGTGCGAGAACCAGTCTTGATTCCCCAAAACAAATTTTGCGGGAATCATCTAATTCACTACTGTGTTAAGTTCTTAAGTTTACGAGAATCAACATTGATTCACGCAAATCAGTTTATGAGAATCTTTGCGAGAATCGATTCTCGGATTCTCGCCGAAATTCTAGCCATGAAAGGACTAGCTACACTAGGATAAAATTAAGAAATGAATGATAGAATTTAGAATAAAAGCTGCCATGCAGTTATGGATGTTCTTCATCCAGCCAGTTCTTACTTGTGCAGCAATTTTATTCACTCCATATCGAGAGTGAAATACTCTTGAACCTTGCATAAATTCACTCTTTGAAAAAATAATCTTAGAGTGAAGTCCTCCTTTATTTTCTGTTCTCAGTTTCATTAAGTTCGATCAGGTTTCACTCTTCAAAATTGACATTTCACTCTTGAGAATTTTGCCCCAAGAGTGAAATACTTTTGAGAAAAAATGTGAGTGAAATTGCTGGTGATTTACCATGTACACAACACTGTCTGCTGGCAAAGTTCATTTCTTTACCTGGGCCAATTTAGTGAATATTTTCTCTGGCTATTTAGCCACTAAAATGTATAGTCATGTTGATGTATTAAATAATTGTTGAGAGAAATGATGGATTAAATTGAAATGTGCAAGAATCTACAGATCAAAGACTTGAGTCCAATAGCTAAGTTAGTGATAAAATGAAAATACCATCACCCCCCTCCCCTGGGTCATTTATTGCATGAAAGTACTTATCTGTGTTTGTTACTTGATTTTCATGATATTTTAAATAAAATTAAGTTTTGAAAATGTCACTTTTTGAGTATTTCCCGGTATTTCCCAGTATTTCCCATTTTGGCCAAAATAGGCCTGGTGGTATTTACCGGTAAATACCGGTATTTACCGCCCGGTATTTCCCAGGGCGGGAAATACCGGCCAACCCTGGGTTTACATATGGAACACTTTCCGTTAGTGCTTGTAGAAATTTTGTGTCATTTCTAGCCCCCACTCCGATTTTTTAACCGATGGTAAAAAACAATCGGGTGTACCAGTGAGGGCACCGAAGCAGATCATTTTTAAAATTGTGTTGGCAAATTGACAGTTTTGCCAGCATACCCCCCCCCCCATTGAAAATGGTCTGAGAATGCTCCTGATGCCTCTTAATGACATTTGACTCATGTCAGTGACTTTTTCCATTGAAATCAATATGAAAGGCAAGCTGAACCAAATAGAATAATATTCACTACTGTGGAAGAAAGCATAAGTACTTTCAGCATTTTCAACGATGGCCATTAGCCATTTTTGCCTGCTCACAAGGAAATTTTCACTTCCAACCAGGCGAATCTGCCTCAAAACCACCTTCAACCGGGAAATCTGCCTCAAAACTGTGAAATTGCCCGTTACACCCTGAATGTGATGAACAAACAAGAAAAGAATTGCCAATGGGAATCGGCATATTCTCAGAGGCCTCACACATAACAAATTGTTGACACACACAAACAGAAAAGACTAACATAACTTTTCAAAAATCCATTGTAAAAAAAAATTGCTTCAAAACAGCAAATCCATAAAGTTAAAGAAGCCGTCAAAATTGGTCCAAATGACTGACAGAAATAACACAGTTTGATGGCGGTGAGGAAGTTTGCATATGAGTACAGAATCTACAAGTCAACATCTGTGAGCAATAAATCCCATTTTACATTCATTTTGTGTCTACATAAAACCTAAGCAATGTCACACATGCATAAACATATCTATGTGAGCGTCGCATAAAACAAATAACATGAAGTTCAATCCTCTAAATATGTTCTGCATCAATGCACATAAACCATTTACTAGGACATCGCTCTGGGCAGTTACTTCTGTTGGACATCACCGTGATCACTTTACATTGCACATAAAAGCATATACAAGCCTGGCAAGCATGCCTGTTGAATATGGAATGTGAAAACTGCAGCTAGCCTCTTTGGAGGAGCCCAACATGAACTGCACTACACAACACTATACTCATTATCCAAGTAAGGGGTTAGACAACCAGGTGTTGTAATTAAAAGGTCATGGCCTGATTGCTAATAGCCTCGTCCCCAGAACCCCAGATGTGACCGGAAGTGGTCAAAATTTTGGTATCTGAAGAAAGCTACTCTTTTTCTCATAATTACCCAGTGATATCTTAGCACTAAAGGATGTTTGGTTTGCAAGTTATAAGCAAAACATTTCCGCATTTTGGTTGACCAATATTATTTGACACAGTACTCTATGGGCATGTGTGGTCCAGCGGATTGAGCGCTCGTCCCGCAATCCAAAGGTCGTGGGTTCGAGTCCCACTGCGGCCAACGTGTTTGCCCTTGAGTAAGGCACTTTACCTTAATTATTCAATGTTGGGAAAGTAACAGACTCGCTGTTTGGGAGGAGTGGCGAACCCCCCACAGCAAATATAATACGGAGGAGTCTGGCCCAAACGCTAAGGAAAGAGAGATGGGCACTCCGCGTACGAGCTTGCTCGGCACGAGACTTTAATTTTACTTTTTTTTTTACTATGGGCTTAGAAAATCACATTTTTAGCTCTCACATCAAAATGGATTGAAATACTGGTGCAAAACTTTGCAGATGCGGTTCTGGAGTGGAGGCCATTCTATCAAGATGAAAACTTTATATACTTAACTCGGGCCATCCCCTTTAAACTAAGTGAAATGTGCAGACCATAAAGTAAGGTTTGATCCATGGTTAATCCATCCTTTGATACCTGGTCATAGGCTATGTAATCTTTAAACTGTGGGATCCATGATCTATGTACCATGTACACCATAATAGCCTCATTATTACAACAGTACTACAACATTATGTTGCGTTGTTTCAATAGTACCACAGTATAGTTTGCGCAAAAGTTGTTGTACTAGAATAATGTTGTAATTTGTTGTAATTTTGGCTACATTCTACTACGGGAGTGTCATAATTTACTGGATAAAATTACCATGTAGTACCATAGTAGTGGTGAAGTGGCCGAGCGGTCTAAGGCGCTAAACTGTCGGTAGAGTATAAGATCGATCGATCGAGCGGCCCTGGTTTGAGTCAGGTTTCTTGGTCATACTCAAATAGTTCCTTATGGTCGGAAATTGCATAATCACGCAACAGTGTGATTATGGAATTTCTCCTCGCTCCCACCCATTGCGTAAAATGTGCAGGTGTATGCAAGTATCAACACAAAAATAAGAAAACATCATTATACCTTGTCTATTTTAAACATACTAAACACATGAAAAGTACCACTAACTCAGCACACTGTCTGTTGCACTTTTTCCGATTTAAAGTTCAGCTACTTTTCCATTACCTTCCTCACGTTCAGCTATTTTTCTCATTAACTTTATCACATTCACAACAGATCTAAAGGTTTGCTGCATCATGTGACTTATCACTAACACATTTAATTTTAATTTGATGTATCCAAGATACTATCACCAGACGTGTCTCTTGAACTTTATATGCGATTCCAAAAGAAGTTTTGCATGCAATTCCAGAAAATACTACGTATATTGCACATCATCTTCCTATCATAACCGGATAACAATAAATTAAGTTCATCTCCATAAAATTACAACCCTGCTCTCTCATGCACTATGACACAGTTCAATTACCCATACACATTCACAGAGTAGGACCCTGACCTAGTGGTAATGGGACAATACATGTGATACCCAATTCCAGTAGATAGAGGTTCTTAGTGTACACATGTGAATTCATCTTGCTGAACTGAGTCCCAGGGTATGATGTTGTGGGAGTAAGTTTTAACGCCCACTCATGTCTGCTGCTGAAATTATTCCTGAAGCATAAATTCGTCTGCAAATTTACAAGCTGCCAAATTTTCACTTGCATTAATCTTTTACAACTCTTAGAACTGTAAATAGATATAGGCTCAGTGATTAAAGCTTTGTAATGGTAGTCCATAAAATGATATTTTGGGAATGCTTATATCCTCCCCCAAACATAAAACCTTTCTTGCAATGCTTATAGCAAACTTCTTTCACATTACCTACCCCTTGACTGCCTCATTTAACTACAGCTCATGTCTGCCTATGATGAATATCTCCACTAACCGCACACTGCCTGCAAGCAATTTACTCACCTCCTTATCTTTCTTGCCTTTCTTCCCACCATCTTTCTTGTCCTTTTTGCCTTTCTTAGGATCTTCTTCCTCTTCTTTGTGCTCTTTCCTTTTCTTCCTTTCCCCTGCAAATAATTGAAAACATACCACACTATAATCTGGTTCTTAATATAACAAATGAAGCTCCTAAGAACTTGGGACATATAAATAGTCCTGTGGTCTTACCAGAAGTGGGTCAAAATCCTTGACTACTTGGAATAATACATTTTCCTCACAACCTAAAGGTATGTGCTCTCGTACTTATCACAACTCCCTGCCTTTTAAAAATTTCACACCTGCCACACCAATTAATAGTTTGTCTGGCCTGAAGTAAACAGATAATGTAACCCTTTATAGGTAGTTTTTTGTGCATGCATATCGCATTTGCTGCCTTTGTACAAGCACCTTTATTGCCTTAAAGAGACATGAGATTTCCAGAAAGAAGCACCCCCAATTTTTGACGAACCCCAGTTTTTTGCATATTTGGAATGCTTACCAATCTATTAGATCACACCTGAAGTGAATAAGCCGAATACGCCATCTTTATGTAATAAGATGATTTAATATTTTCTATCATGCACTACAGAAATTCAAAGCACGGTTTTCTATGGGGACAATTACGATAACAGGCAAGTTCAAAACAAGGTTTGTGGTTTTCTTTTGTACTTGTTTGTCCAACAAACCTTCGAAACATTCTCGGTAGGTGGTCTACAACCGATCCAGTGAAAATTTGAGAGAAATTTGTATCCTGAAAAAATCTCCTCCTATCACTTTAATGTTCAGTGAATATGCCGGTCTTAAATAACATTGCATAAGTGCAAGGTCTATCTGCAATAGCTTCCTTAAGTCACTTACATTCAATTAAGTGCTCAGCATGCCAAGTCTTATATCGGTTGTTCTGAGATGGTTTAGGAACCATCTCAAGAACAACTAGTTAGAAAATGATCATTTTACATGGTTCAGGTTTTTATATTGTACATGTCTAAATATATGACATAAGGCAGCTATTACAGACCTTTCCTCCTTCAACTCACATCAGCAGCAGTAGCAGCAGAATGATTTTCAAAGTGGAGGGGCCACTTTGCATAAATCTGAGCAACTTTCAATATTTTACTATCATTTTCTTGTGCAGCTATGACAACCAATTTTGACCCAAACATCAAGAATGCTGCTTCAAGATTAAAGCCACTATCAGTGATTTGCTCAACCAGAAAATTAAAAAAAATCATCAAAAATCAGATTTTTGCATGTTTGTAACAAGCTTGGGTATCCTAACATACCCCACAAGTTATAGAACCAAAAGCAACCTAATAAGGACAAAATCGGCTATTTTAGTCATTACTGTCCGTACGGACACTTACTACAACACGTATGTTCAATGGAGATTCATATCTTTGGACACTGCTGTTTTCTTCTTTTCCTATCAATTTTTCGCTTGGAAAAAATAACTTATGAGAATTTGACAGGCTTATTCTTCACTGTTAAGCTATTCCTGCAAATTTAAAATATTTTGACTCTTTCGGGCGGGATCAGTGATAGTTAGTGTCTTTAAGTGATGTGCTATTTAAAAGGGGCTTTTACATGATATATACTTGAGCATCATTCTGAATTGGACATCATTTTTCTTGTCCTTGCTTCTTTTGCCCAAATTCACATAAGATCATCAAAACTGCTGCTCCAGTCCATTCCCAAGGACTACCACATGAGCCATGCTTCAAATGCATTCTCAATCCTGTATCTCTTTGCATTTCTTAAGAACTCATACACATGCATCAAGATTGGTGCTCAAGTGCACATTACACTATAGTCGTACAGGGAAGTGCATGATGGTAAAGTTGACAAAGGTCTTTATAAACCTACAGGTCACAAAAAAGCATCAAGAATACTGCTCAGATACCTTTCTAGGGTTATGCTTGAATGACAATCTTGATGCTCGTGCATGCTTTTTTTGTCAACCCCACAACTCATCATCACATATAAAAGTTTAAAAAGTATGAATCACATGATAGGACTCCTGGAATAATGCATGATGGGATACTGTAACAAGATCTCTACAAAGGCTAATGGGTATTGCAAGCATTTACTAAAGGAAGCAGAAAAGTAACCCTAAAGGCACTCTAATAGCTTTATCATCAACTCTCTGCAGTGAGTGTGTGGCAGATGTTTCAACAACAAGGGAGTATATAATCAATGTTGATGTCAAACAAACTCAAATCATTTGGCCTAGCTGTTAAAGGCTCCTTATTGAATTCTATCTGGGAATACTTGGAGATGCCAAATGGAAAGCATTATTGAAAGCACATTGGTGAGTAGTAAGCTTTGCCAATAAGGGTGATTACGTGTATAGACAGTGCTAAATGTTGCCACTGTGTAATATTAAAAAAGAGTGCCGTTAATGGTTCTCTAAACGGATGTGCTATCGGCAAACGCTCAAGTGAGGCAAATAAGAAATGAGTGCAATTATGTGTAATTCCTAGAAAATTCAGTCTATGAGCTAAGGGGTGTTAATGTATTCCATATTTGC
Source organism: Ophioderma brevispina (assembly GCA_023653785.1). Classification (NCBI taxonomy): domain Eukaryota; kingdom Metazoa; phylum Echinodermata; class Ophiuroidea; order Amphilepidida; family Ophiodermatidae; genus Ophioderma; species Ophioderma brevispina. The sequence continues at coordinate 16,728 of JAMKCH010027344.1, read as the reverse complement.
TACTGAAAATTTGTCCAAACTAGGTTTCCTAAGGCTACAAAACTGCAACAGAACCTACTGAAAGCAAAACTGATGTATTTACAACACAAGTGTGAAATATCAGGGGGGGAACCAAAATAAGAGTAGGAAAAATTAATAGGATACCAGCTACAAAAAACAGGATAATTAAAGTTTTGTGACATTAAAGAGGACATGAGGAGATTTCCAGAAAGAAGCGCCTCAATTTTTCTCGAACCCGGGTTTTTTGCATATTTGGAATGCTTCCAATGTATTATGATCCCACCTGAAGTGGAATAAGCCAAATACGCGTCTTTATGTAATAATATGATGATTGGACTTCTGTTGTGCACGACAGAAAGTCAAGGCACGGTGTTCTATGGGGCCAATTACGACTAGCAGGCAAGTTCCAAACAAGGTTTGCTGTTTTCTTTGTATTAGTTTGTCCAATAAAACCTTCGGAACGTTCTTGGTAGGTGATTACAATCGATCCAGTGCAATTTGAGAGAAATTCGTATATAAAAAAAATCTCCTACGTTCACTTTATGGTGGTAAGAAAACAGATCAAATATATCCAATATTTCCATGCTTCCCATTTTCAAAACTGTTGACCTCCTGCTCCTCTGCATTTGTGGAATAACAATGATAAAAATTGGGAAAAAGCTCTTTATTGGATCACCAAGTTGTCACTAATTGGAATGAAGTCCTATTCTATTTCGGTTTTTCAACTAATATTCACTAAGATGACTATTCTTTGCCACCAGTGTTGGGCACAATTTATTAGACCTTTGCACCGACTCTGTCATATTGATTTATTTGGCCAATGTCCTAGATAACCTAAGAACCCTCTAAAGGAGCTTATTTCCTTTTCCATTGGGTCCTTTACCGATGATGATCAGAACAGCCACGAGGTATCACCCTTACTTTGTTTTCTTTAACTGACTGTGGCAGGTATGACCTCTGTATTCTAAACATGGGGAGGAGGTGAATTCCCAATTTTAATCAATGGCTCTTGTACATATTATATCCAGAGTTTAGTACCCCCCGATTGATCCCCTGCAAGTGGCCCCCACAGGAATTGATTGGGGACCTCTCACCCAAAAGGCTAATGCTCTAACCAGTGGGCTACCCGCTCCCATGATCTGTATCATGAGGCTTTATTCTGTTAACAGAATATGTGCATAATTAATAATTGTACATTATTCCAAAGTTTGAATGTACCACCCTATCAATTGATATGCTTCTGGAGAAAAACTAAACTTAGCAAGTTAACGAATCTTGTTAGGTTCTAACCGCTTCGTATTTTTTATTTTTCTTGGGGGCGATATTTTTTATATAGTGCTTTTTCCCGTAATCCAGCGCTTTACATTATTTGTCTGCCACAAGGAAATCATCAGAATCATTTTTTGTTTCATCTAAGGCGGCAGCCGGTTAGGCACTCAAAACTATCCCCCACTATATTGTGACATTCCCTAACAGCTCCTCCAGATTTTTTGTTGGTCGCGACGGCAATTGAGATTAAGTCTCTTGCCCAGGGACACAAACCGTTGACCACAGTGGGGCTTGAACTCACACTATACAATGTACTTAGGATCATGAGTCTTTTGTGCTTTATCCGTTGCGACCACACATGCTTCACTCTCACCAAACAAGCACCACAGAAATTAAAGTGTACTGGTTTGGTAAAATTTTGCTCATACTTAGTTAATACACAAAGGCACTTGTGGTGCAATTGGATAAGCATTTACCTCATAAGCATAAGATGTGGGTTCGAGCCCTGTTGTCGCCAATGTGTTGTGCACTTGGAAGAGGCACTCTACCTCGCTCGCCTCTCTCCACCCAGGAGTATAAATGGGTAGCGTCTTATGCTGGGAATGCAAAACAGACTCGATGTGCGGGAGGAGTGGCGAACCCCCCACAGCAACATTATATGTTGAAGTCTGGCCCTAACGCCAAGGACAGAGAGATGGGCACTCCGCCTGGGGGTGCATTACACACACATGTATGGATGCAAGCACACAAAATAATCGGGGGTCCAATAGAGGGACATTTTGACATTTTACCAAAGAAAATTGGTCTCCCCATTATGTCTGACATACATATTTGCTCAGGAAAGATTTTAACACACAGACAAGCTTTCCCTATTTTTTTCAGCATTCAAAGACTTCCAACAATTATGGTATTTTCATTTTATGCATGCTGCACGTAACTGGGGACACAGAATGCCAAAATCATCTTCACAGTCAAAATGTGTTATAATGTTTAAGTTCAGTTGGTAACCAATTCATTCACTTGTAAGAGAGAAAATAGTAATTTCATATACAAACATATAGACACTCACACCCACACTTTGCCACAAACACAACCATAATATAACACAAGACCACAATTAAAAATCCCAACCTGCTGATTCTGTACTAAATCTCCCCGATGCAGCCCCTGTATGGAGGTAAACCCCAAGATGTGGTGTACACACGTTTGTGTGAAGATGATCAAGATGATCATTATGTTGAAGTCATAGGGTGAAATTACGACAGGAAAAATGTGTATCCGTGATAGCAGTGCATGCAAAATGGAAAAGTGTAAAATGTCATGTGACGATAGAATTTAGACGTGGAAGATTTAAAGACATGACATGAGTACAGTAATGTGGAATTTTGTTTTCTTTGCTTAAAGGGGCATTGCGTGATCCACAGCCTCATCCCCCTAACTTACCTACCTTAGAAAGTTGAGATTTTTATTTGAACTGTTGACTTTAAGTCAGAGGGTGTTTTGAACCAATCCCATAATGCATTGCAATATGCCTATACTGCACTGTACAAAATGCATGTCAGTACTTTAGGGATATAAAGTGTTCAAGAAGTTAGAGCACCACAAAACATTTCATGATCATTCTAAAAATTCCCTAATGATTTGGGGGCTAAAATGAGTGAAAAAGTCGGGGTCTTTACATGCTAAGAATAGGATTTTGGTGAGATCACATGACCCTACTGAGGTGAAATTTCCCAAAACTGGTGCATTGTAGGATTGACTCAATACACCCTCTGGGTTTAAAGGTGCAACGAGAGATTCTACATATCAGGTGTCTCTAAAAAATCTAAAGTACTGATTTTTGCCCTAATGTAAAGCTTTCCATCAAAAATAGCCCCATCTGAAAGGATTAAGCTGAGAAATGTTTCTTTGGTACAAAAATTTTATTTTTCTAATTTCGTATAGGAGCAAACGAAATTCAGCCTATGTTTTGTATTGAAATGTAAGCAAATCAAAATCACCTTTTTTCCCTCTTTTAAGACATTTTTGTAGCCAAATACAAGGTAAGAAATCTACTGAGTATCTAATCTATAAGAAATTACTATTATGACACAATATTTGGGTGCTTCAAAATCTCTCGTTGCACCTTTAAGTATAGTATGTGTTCCTAATCTTACATGCTTATGCAATCTACTCAAGAAAGTAGTAATTTTGTATTTTCTGTCCATAAATGGACAGAAATTAACATCAAAACCCACTATCATAATCAACTGAAATTTCAAGAATAACCTTTTCTTACAGATAAACTGATATCTAGTGAACTTTGAATAAAAATAAAGGTGCTAGGATCACAAAATGCACCTTTAATGGGTGGGTGCTATCCTTGTGTGACCACAAAGATAAATTAGCTTATGTTTTTCGAGATGTATCAAATTGTGTGACAAGGGAAGCCAATGGGTTTTTTTTGTATTACCTTGAAAACATTCTTATCAGCTTTATATTATTACTTTCTATTAAATGTGATGTGATCTGGGAAAACCCGCCACATGTCGCACAGGACAGTTTTGAAACTAGAATTTTGGGGTTCTCGGCTTTCGCGCTCGCTATATTCAAAGAATATAAGCTGTGGGCCGCCTCATGACCTTTGACCTTGGCATATGACCTTTGACCTCATCAACATATAAGGGATCACATGGTGCACCTATGACACAAGTTTGGTTCCCATTGAACTTCAACTTTTCAATCGAGGTCAATTTTACATTTTCAGCCTATTTTTCAACTTGACCTCATATGACCTTTGACCTTGTTACATGACCTTTGACCTAATCAACATATGAGGGATCCCATGGTGCACCTATGACACAAGTTTGGTTCCAATTGAACTTCAACTTTTCAATTGAGGTCAATTTAAAAAAAAAACTTAACATTTTAGTGACACATACACAAATACATACACACATACATACATACATACATACACACGCAAAACAGAATGCAAATTGGTCCTTCCGGCTAAAGCTGGCAGCCCACAGCGGCCCACAAAAATAAGGAAAATAGCTTAAAATCTGTTATATTGTACTTTATTTTTTGTCAGATTGTATAAGGCGTAACTTTTGACGTGTATATCAAAGAAGAAATAAATAAACAGTTATGGAAACGTAATATTTCAAACTCTGCAGTGATAGTAAAAACTCAAAATATAAATTTCCCACCATGTGGTGGGTTTTCCCAGATCACATCACAAATGAGAATATGAAGAAAACAATATCATGCGAATTGCACCCAACAGTAATTGCACAGTGTGATTGAAGAATACGGCAAATACCATCATTACATTTTGTTCTTGTATTCTTGGTATTATCCATGGGTGCTAACTGTATTTGTGCAAATGCCCAAACTCTATGTTCACTTGAATGAAGTATAGCACTCTGATTAAAGCATGTTCAGTTAGGACAAAAATGAGTGTGAATTCCTGAAATTCCAAACATCCTATTAGTTCAGTTCAGGGGGATCTCAAGTTTGGTTTGGGTAGGGACGTGCCTCCGAGAGTCTGGAAGTAGGACACATATCTATACCATTTTTTCCAAAAAAGGGACCCATAGCTATACCAGAGATCAAATTTTGGGTCCAATTTAACCCAATTTTGCCATTTTTCCTCAAAATTGACATTTTAAGCAAATTTGGAAAATTTTGGCTTCAGATTGAGGAAATTGGACTAATTTTCCAACAATTTTTAGAACATTTTGAGAAAAAAAAACAATCGCTATACCAAAATTGGCATGAAAAGGGGGTCATTGATATACCAAAAGGCAGAAAATAAGACCAATGTTTGCAGCACGTCCCTATATGGTCATTTGTTTTGAGTACCCCCCCCAATTGAAATTGCTTCTCAATTTAACTAAAGAAATATTCCAAGAAGATTTAAAGCAGCCTTTTGCAAGTGTAACAAAATTAACTAAGTTCCAAGAGAAGTCACTTAAACAATGATTTCACATGAATAGCTACAAAGTTCAAAGACCATTCCCAAACAATTACAGATTGTCACGATATGTTTGCGTGCTTCAAGAAAGTTAAGGAAACTGCCCTAAATTAAAATTACGACAGAACCATTGTCTAAAGCTTGATTTAAGGTCGTTTGGAGTGGATGGTTAATACTGCTCCAATATCTGTAAAACATCCTGCTCTTGAATTAACTTTCTAATGCTGATAAAGCTTCAGCTTTTTTCTTGACGTCAGAGAGGACATATAATGTGACAATCCTAAATCGTAAAAAAAGTTACCCTTTGAGGGGAAAAATGAAAGTTTCACAAACAGATTAAGTTTGGAATATAGTGTCCACACAAAGAATAGAGATGCCTAAACTGCAAACACCCTTGAGATCAATGGTTCACAACATACTGACATAACTTGCAATAGTTTTCCTCAGTTTGGTAAAAGCGGGAGCAAATTTTGAATTAAGTAGACTTTGGGGCGTAGACCAAATAACAAGCGCATAACAAATTCCCGTAGTCCATTCAAAGGAGAAGACAAAACCCGGGTAAATTTATGAAAATTATTAACATGAAATAACCGTCTGTTGCCCCAATAAACTGCCACATTTTCTTAAATTGAATTAAAATGTCACTCAATTCTCTTTCTTAATATAGTGAGGCAATGGATAGTATAGACTTTCAAGCAAACCATAACTAAAGATATTACAAATGGGCCGGTATGCGGAGCCATTGTTATAGCAGGATTTGGGTTGAGTAACAAAATAGCCGTCCTCTTTCACAATAACTAACCGTTTACATTATGATATAGGTCGTTGACCTAAGTTTTCTTCTGAAAGGTGGTAAATTGGAATACAAAAGTGAAGTTAAGCAAAAGTTACGGATTTTAATTCTGCAAAAGTGTTAGGGCAAAGCTTGCCAAGCAACATTCTGGCATGATGTTTGTTTGTCTTCTTCCTTTTCGGGAAAAAATAAATGATGAAAATCATGGACAAAGTTAATTGAACACGCACTAAGAAGCTCAAGATTTATTTATTGCGAATGAGGATAAGTATTTGCACTTACGTCATTAAAAAAGACTTCATCTAAAATCGGAGAGGTGGTAAACAACGGAGTCTCCTCAACCACGAGACAATATAACAATGGTTCTGCACGCCCAGATGAAAGGAAATCTGAAGTGTTTTTTTTATACACTGCACACCGGGCTGGTATTGATATCTTTAGCTTAGAAGCTGGGAAGGATAAGAATCGAATGAAGACGTTCTGTCACGATTCATCCTGGCACTTTCAACCAAAAAGGATCCTAGCACGCATCACTGCCTCGCAGCGGACATGGTTTGGTCACGTGTGCAGAAGAAAAAACATCCGCCTACCCAACGCATTTTTATGGAAACTCGCAGGCACAAACAGACCGGGAAGACCAAGGAAGAGATGGGAAGATGACATTCATGTTGCGAACCACCTTCACAAAGCCATATTTGAAAGCGCAAGATAGGAAAGATGGTCTAATTGTAGAGGAGCCAACGTCCTATCGGGGGACAGGTGATAGATAGATAGATAGATAGATAGATAGCTTCTCAGAGTCTAGTGTATTATTGGCAATGATAATTGGGAGGAAAGAAATTGAAGTGACATTTTATTCACTTCAAGAAAATGTGCAATTTTTATTGGGGCAACAGAAGTATAGGATTTTAATAATGTATTTATAAATTTACCCTTGGTTTTGCTCGCCTCCCGTGATAGGGATTACGAATTCGGACAGTGCAGAAGGGCATGGCCATACCTGAAGCTGTAAATGGTTTCACAGGAAGTGAGCTGTTCCAATTGAAATACCCCTCCTGTGGAGGAAGACATTACATGAATCTTCAACACAGAAGGTGCCAAATTTAAATGGAGTTATACAATGGGCAAGTCCATTTGGAATTGACTGTGATAGTCTGACGATCCGTAATCAATTTTCCACGTTCGTTCACCACACTCTGTTTGGTGCTTCCACGGTTGGAATATTACAGAGCTTGAGTAAAGGGGCAAACATTGGCTCCATTAATGCCAGTGGGCACACAGTATCCCCAATGTCATTTAATAGATAATCAGCAATTGCTAATCCGAATAGAGAAAAAAAAAATCATCAAATTTAATTATTTTGGTATTTTGTTATTGGCAGGATTGTGCTAAAAAACGCAAAGCGGCGTGGTCAGTTCAAATTTGATGTATTATTAAAGACAAGGAAGACATTTTAACCAATTCTGTAATTTCTATAGGCGCCCTTTAAAATTGTGATTTGAGATTATAAAAAGGCCTTCCCTGTGAATATCCCCGATTTTGAATCGTGAAAGTGGCACCATACCAGTTACAGTGACCCCCCCCTCAAGACAATCTTTTGTTATTCTGTAATGGTGTAAAACCAACATCAGCTATATGTAGATTTGAGATGTGCCACAACGGTATTCTATTTGCAGGAGACAGTTATGACAACTTTCTCCAAATACCACTATTTGGTGAGTTGCTCCCTACATTAAAGTGTTTAATGAATTGTACACACGGATCCCAGATTATATGCCAAAAATGCACTCCACGTTTTTCATTTCAGCATATTGACTGATTTCCCTTAAAGAGCCAACGTAAGCCTTATAAATGCTATAAAAGTCATCATGAATCAGATTATCAATTTGAGATATCAGGACTGAAAAATACTTTTTCTCTGAACTTTGTTTATAATCAAACTTGTCAAACTGTGTTAGATGATAATTGACACACTGTTTTGACCTAATGACTTAGTGCATTTACTATGGACGATGATACATACAATAGGACATGTCTACCGAGCTACCAAATTAAAGTAAAACATCTAAAAATTCAAACTATTCACCTAACCAACATTCAAATAAAAAATAGTCATATGAAAACTAGCAATATGCGTGTAATTACTTTACCCAACATAAGTTAAACTGGGGTGACTTTGAACAGCTAGGGCGATTTGAACACTTGGGAATGGTTCCAATGCCTAGCTATTTTCTTGCTTATCTTAACTACAATTTCTTTTTTTTGGTGAATATGAGTAATACTATAATCATTGTACAGGGTTAGTACCCTTCTCTAGGTGTTGCCTGCCACAGTTTTTACAACCCTAAACAGGTGTTGCCAAAATTTTCTATTTAATTTCAACGTGTTAAAAATCTTAATGGTTACCATAGTAATACTGGGGTCAAACATGATAAATGTTGACATGTTGGATTAGGCATATCATAGTTTACAATCAGCAGTAGGAGGAACTTCTTAATTTTCTTTTTTTTTGTTGTGTGTTGGTTGACAAAAAAAGATTGATGGGGTGATGAATTTTGAACATGCAAATTCATAATAATGGACATGAACTCAATTGGGTGTTACCCACGTTTCACCTAAGTTGTAGATGGATAGTTTTTCCAATCGGGGGGGCATGGACTTTGTGCATACCATCCGCATTTTTGAAGGTCCAAAACAAAAGATATTCCGTTGCTGTAAAGTCGATTTTTTGAAATTTGGCCTTCCACCACGTTCCGTGTTGTAACATGAACCCCCTCAACACTACTCTACCACAATGCAATCGTCTGTTTTTGTTGTTATTGTGTTTTTAAAAAGTCCAAAAATGTCAAAGGCAGCCCCAATTGAGGGTAGGGTTTTAGGGTTGAATAACAGCAAAAAATGAGATGCTGTTCAAAGTCACCCCACTGCAAGGTGACTTTGAACACCTGGAAAAAAACAAGAAAATATTAAAAAAACCAAAAAACATAAAAAAAAATATACCATGAGAAAGGTCATACCCCAGGAGGTATTTGATAGCAAAATATCAGACCTTTGCATACCTTGTATTGGAAAGTTAACAAAAACCAAAAAAAAAAAGTGTTCAAAGTCACCCCGTTTTACGGTAGATAAACAGGGTTAAAAACAGAGAGGTTTTAGAAGTTAGAACGGTGCTGAAACACTGACATTCTGTAAAAGCATCCATTCCATTTCCTTCTATTTTCACCTGGTGATCACTCAAAGTTTCCAAACAATACTGTGTCAGCATTAAAGGTGGTGGTACGATCGTCTCTTTGGGACCCCCTGTTTACCCGGAATTGGACAGTAGTATCAATTTTGCTATCAGATGAAAGCCGTATTTTTCTCATTGTCGTTACTGATGAAATTTCAGCCTTCAAATCCATTTCTTTCTCAAGGAGATGGGTAAAAAACTACCGTTTAACGGTAACCATCAATATTAGCACAGTAGTGAATAGGGCGTTGACTAGGCATTATAGCATCTAGCATCAAAAATGCAAGTTGTTCCCACGGTACTCTATGGTCGTGTTTGTACAAGTGTCAGGCTCTCATATCAAGTAGAGAACCGATAGACAAAAATAGGAACAAGCACCTGTAATGGCTGGGATGTATTTGGCTTTGATCAATACTAAGGATTTTCCCTTCAAATGAACACATATGTCGTTACACAGCATCTTTTGCAGTGGTACACTTACACAGTTTGTTTACAATAATGTAAGTTAAAAGGCCCCTATTTGTATTGATATTACTCCTTAAAAACACGGCAAGTGACTATAGTCGCTCAAAGATTAATTTTGTCAATTTTGTATCAAAAGTCAAAATTATCTTGGCATATTCAGAAGAAGACCAGGGTGGTGATGAGAAAGGATCCCGCATACGTTGTATCATGTTAGCGGAGATCTGAGCTCGTCTAGGGTCACTTAGACACCCGGCATGCCACACATACCAGAGGAAAGTGAGTCCGCAACAGGTGACCTCCCTATCTCTTTAACGGCTACTTCTCTCGTAAACTCCTCACTTAGAAAACAGGGGGGAATATACCCCTAAGCGCTGAAAGCCAGCCGATTCTTCTCTTTCCCTTCGGGGTACTAAGCTCTCGGCCCTCGCGCACCCAGTGGCGGGTAGGACTTGGTGGAAGAAATTTCTTATCTATTAACCGATTTTCAAGACCATTCGGCGATTCTACCTTAACGACACAAGTAAAATGGGATATGATAAGCTTTTTCTGCGAGGAGCTCGCAGTTACTATGTACTCGCCTTTGTCTGGGGTGGGCATGTTTGAGGGACCAGGAACTGGAGCGGGAAAAAGAGGGACATAGGCGGAATGCGAAGCGAAGTTAGGGGGAGTGTTATGAAGATGAGGCGCGACAGCACGGAAAACCACGTTTATGAGGGAAAAACACCGGATTTAAAACTTTGGGTTTACTACTTTGGACTACATGAAAAAATGCATTGAAATGAGTCAAAACAAGATGTATTTGTGTGTGTTTTATTCAGATGGATTCCCAAAATTAATGCAAAACTTGAGAAAGCACAAAGTATATCATAAAGATCAACTGTAATGAGTGTTGTAACTTATGTGTGCCAGGGCTGAAAGGGTTAATGCTAGGACCTAAAACTGGATCACTTGTCAGGAGGCTCTGTTCACAGCCACGGTGGCGAGACAAGGGTGTGAGTACCGTAACAATCAATTAGAGGAAAAGCTGAAAAATGCTGTGCCCACCCAGGGGGAAGAATTAAATGGCAGTAAGTATAAGTATTGTGTAGAGAAATGAAACTATAGATACCATAGAGGGTGCAAAAGCTTCTTTCCATTTGTGTAATAAAACAGGTTGTTTTCAATACTCTTTAACCCCTGAGATCTACCACCTTTCTTACAGATCTCGATGGCACATTACATGGTATAACCTGTGAGTAACCAAGCCATATAGACCCTCCATGTATCATTGATTTTCAAATTCATTTGTCATATTTGTTGTGTAGTTTTAACTTTAAATTGGCCAATTATACTTTTCAAGTAAGAATCGGTTTTATTTAGTTAAGATCAGACTGTGGCACAGATGAAGGGCATTTTTACAGAAGCTCGACAGTTTCCCTCTATGGCATTTTCTTCCCATGTATAGCTAGATATGAGTAAGTATTTACCAATACAGGTCAACAAGTTGCTGTGTACAAAAAGACATCTTGGATATGCAAACAAGTCTTTCCTATAGAGGTATATATGCTGAAGTAACAGTGTGTTACTTTGCAACTTTCAAACTCTATCAGAGCCAGTGTACCACATCTTCAATTAGAGCTTTCTGTTGTTCTCTCCTTTTACTGTAGTAAATAATGGTGAAAAATGAAAGGCTGGAGTGACATTTTGGTCCTTGAAAAGCAGACAGCCAAAAGGAGCAGGTGAAAAAATGCAAAACAAAGCAAACTAACAACTTAAGCTTTTTAATGGCTAGACATACAATGCAAAATAGGAAGCAAAAGAACAAAAAACAAACATGCAAAGTAAAGAAAAAAAGCACATCAAATCAAATCTAGCAGGATTAAAGAATACCCAACATAAAATAAATTCAAGATGCTTGTGTGATCAGTCAATTTTAAGCTTAGACTACCAACTAAAATCAAGCGCAAGTTTATAACAGCAATATATTATGCTGGGTGTACTTTATATTAAGGCTTAAAAATCATTTAATTACAGCCAAAAGGTTACACTATACCAAGCTATTTCACAAACATGCAATCTCTGCTCCCAATTCTAGAAATATTTTGGCACTAAATATTTTAGAAGAAATAAAAAGAGAGCAAGGTCGAGGGTTAGAACTGGATCCTCATCTTAAAGTGAGTTTAAGTTTTCGAATATGGCCAAAATGGACAAGTTACCCGATTTTGTATTTGCTTATCAAGATAAATGACATACAGCGCCCATGGAACGTCTGCGTCGCAGTTGCGAATGGGGACAAAGGCCACCAACATGTGGGACATAACAAGGACCATCGTATGCAAGGGTCATGAAAATTTATTGACATATGTCGATACACCAAGCAAATTTTATAAGTCTGACCACAATTTTGGGGCCATGACCTCTAAATGACCTTTGACCCAATTGTGAGAGGGGTAAATGTGGGGTGCTCCTGAAAATGTGTCCAGATGTGATGTGTAAACATCAAGCAATTATTTTTAGGGTTGACATTGGGTCAACATTTTCTACACAGATATACACACACAGATACACAGACACACTAACAAAGCCATCCCTATTGCCCTTCCTTTTTGCCGACGACACAAAAATTCAGTGCATATTTTTCTGTAATCAGGAGTAACAAGTCTTATACTTAGCACAAATTCAGCCATACAAATCTAAGAAAACTACACAGACTTACTTACACCAGTACAATAAACATGTCAATAACTCTGAGCCAAAACAATCAACAATTGGATTTAAAACATTGTACATGTCTACTGCTACTGCTATTATTTCTCACAGGCAACTTCCACTTTTTAATTTCTCCATTCTTTTTCGTCCAGTTGTACACTTAGGACAATGGTTCAATCGAAATAAATTATCTTTGCATTTAGGGAAAACAGACTGCATGTTATTTGGTACTAAACAGTAATGCATGGGTATTTGGTACAACAGAATGCATGTATTTGTACTAAAACAGAATGCATGTTATTGGTACTATAACAGAATGCATGTTATTTGGTACTAAACAGACTGCATGTTATTTGGGACTAAACAGAATGCATGTTATTGGTACAAACAGAATGCATGTTATATGGTACTAAACAGAATGCATGTTATTTAGTACTAAAACAGAATGGCATGTTATTTGGTACTAAACAGATGCATGTATTGGTACTAAAAGAAAAAATCGCAAAAGTAAAATCTTTCAATGTCAACTTGATGGTCAACCTCTGAATACAACTCCAAATGGCAAGTACCTTGGTGTAAATTTGATGTATCATAACGGTGAAAGGTTGCTTGAGAAGTTCTTAAAAAAGCTGGTTCTAGGTTAAAGTTAGAAATTGAGCCCCTCAGCCATGTGGGTCCAAAAGAAAGGGATAAAATGGTTTGTTGTCTGTGAGGATATGGTAACTCTCAACTAAAATTTAAACCAGGTTTTTCAAAATATACGAATGATATGTCACCGGAATTTATCTGAAGTTCAATTTCACAACGTGTGTCCTAACAGTTCATAAATACCGTACCAGGGTAGCCTACACAACTTTACTCTTCCAAGAACTTTTGCAAGACTAAATTCTTTCTTTTATACTGGGATTCAACAATGAACATGCTTACCAAAAGGTTTATCATCAGAAGAAATTTTCTTTCAATTCCAAATGGCAGTCAAAAAACATCTGAGTGAACAAACCTTGGCAGATGGAATTGTGATCTGGTGTTATTAAATTTAATATGTCTCTTTTGGTTGCCCTTCATGTAATCACCTACCTGTGCAATACTTGTTATTAAACACTATTTTTTAATTTTGGTGTTGCTTGTATTTTGTAAGGTTTTTTTTTTTTTCTGCCGGCTTGTCTCATTTGTTCCCATTTGTGTATTTCACTTGATGGCCCCAATGAAATAGCCTCCTAAAAGGCCTTTTGGGCTAGCCCTTGGTACTTCAATTGTTTATAATCTATACTAACGAACGGAGCGTCAAATTTGAACTGGTTATTTTAGTTGTGCAATACTTATCAATTAATTCTTACATTTATGTTTTATCATTTTATGTGCTGAGTTTATTGTATTTTAATCTGTGAGTACTGAATCAATATGAAATGAAATAGAACAATGCCCTGTTTGTGTGGTGTATGTCAGGCCTGAGATACACATAACATTATATAAACAACATCCTTTGATTAAAAATGATATACTTACATTCATCTAATCACATTAGCAATTGTTCTGGTTTTGGTTGGTGATCCAGCAAACATGTTTCTGTTAGTTTTTGTTAAACATGTTTATAAGCATGTTAGTTCCCCTCAGCAAAGCCATTCTGCTTTATCAATGATCTTGCATACTCTCTCTTAAAAGACCTAAGGGTATGCTTTCATCAAAAAGGAGAGTGGTACTAGAAAGAAATTTTCATAGAAATTAAGCAATTGCATTACCTTGAATTATTTCAAATCAATCTACTATTTCTTTAATGCAAACATAAGGTTCATTTTACATACAGTCTGTAACGTTCTTTCCCTTGTGTATTTTAAGAAAACAAACATAGTGGCTTTTTCTCCTGGTCAACATGCAACAACTGGTGTTGTGGGACCAAAATGGGTCATTTTATTAACAGGATTATAGTGGGTATTAGTAGAGAAAATGGTAATTGCATGTACAGAAGTGTTAACATTTTTGGCAGGCAAATACAAATTAATTTCATGACCAGAAATCCGAATGACACTGAATAGCATGCAATCCCATGCTAAATTACCTGAAGATACCAGGTGTTTAATGGCGTTTAATGGTGTTAACTGGCCTGTTATAACTGATCATAATTGATGGCTCACTACGTACACTAACCATATTAATAAAACAAATACTACCTCACATAATTGTCTTACTTCAATATTTCCAAATTTGTAAATAATACTAATCCCAAAACTGTTGTGACCTTCAGTGCCCTCAGTCACTCCAATATTGATTAACATTTTTCATTTTCCTCCCCCAAAAAATCAGAATTGGCATTTTTTATGGTAATTTTGGCTGTGTGAAAATGCATTGAAAAGGGTATGATTCCAAAGACGCCCAGTCTTTGGTCAGTGTTTTTAAGCCATTGCCAAAACCATTGACTTATCTATTATACACTATACAGAATCTACCTAGCATGGACGGTTAAATCCTGGTCATTCTCTTACGTGCTTGTTCCGATCGGCTTTGGGAACCCCCTGATGTACCCGGAAGTATAATCAATTTGCTCTCAGACAGATAAGGCCGTTTTTCTCATTGTCTTCCTGAAATTTTCAAAACTTTCCAAATCCATTCGTTCTCAAGATACTGACCAAAAACTGGCCGTTTTTTAGTGGTTCCGACCTCATTTTGCACAGTAATGAATAGGGCGATGCACTTATGCTTCATCGCGTCTAGCATCAAACCACAATTCGTTTCCCACGGTACCTGGAGGCCTGTATATAAAAAGTGTTGCAGGCTCTCAACCAAGTAGATACCACAATAACCTCAAAAATCGAAACAAGCACCAAAATGGTGTTTAGTGAACGATCCCCATTCCCCTAGCAAAATTTAATTAGAATATTACCCATTTTATGCCATTTTAAAGTGAAAACAAAGCAAAACTACAAAAAGGGGTAATTTTACAGGACTGTTTATAACACATAACATGAACGGAAAATTTAGATTGTTACAACTTACCCCTCCTCTCAGATGTTCATTGGCTGCCAAACTGTTGACAGAGGAGTAAACAGATTGATGGTGGTTACATTCACATACACATAATAATGGTTATATAACGATAAAAAAGTTAACATGTAACATGTTTGAAATAGGTGGGCCATTAAATTTACTGATCAAACATTGCGGACACATTTAACACAACATTTCTCGAACCTATACTGCATGTTTATTATACAATCCTACTATGAAAGTCGCAGATGACCTTGGTCCCCGTTTTTAACACCCCACTGTCCTTTTAACGTTGAATGTAACTTTAATTTTGACCCCAAATGAACCCCTATATGACTACTTAATTCAAAATTGATGAACCCCCCTATGGAGCCGTTATTTTTTCAAGTTCACATTTAATAACATCTGAATCTCTTTGGAAGCAGCAACACGTGATAGACTTTTAGTAAATAATCATGGCAAGGTCACCCTTTCAACACCCTGATGCAGCTTGGATCAGTGGCTCCTTTCCTACCAGGTTCTGAAGGGTTTAGTGGAGCTGTAACTCTTCAACTGAGAATATAACGAATTTTTAACCCAAATGACCTAAACACAATACACACACATGCATCCATAAATTGCAGGCTTTGTTCATGCATATATGCATACACCCATACAGACAGACACAGACGGACACACAGACAAATACTTTTTTATACTCCGTTTCCAAACAAATGATTTTTTACTATTTTCCACACATTCAAATAGTGGATTGGGTGATAGTCACACCTCTGGCTCCACAGAACAGTTTTCCATATTTGATCCCTAAAGTTGATTGGAAATTTATTTATCCTGGATTTACAGGAATTGGGCCTTTTATTTTGATTTTTAAAATTACACAGACATGTTTTGAAGTAGTGAACACGATTTGGTCCTTTTTTTAACAGGGTGATCATCCACTGCTAACACATACGATGTAAATGTACTTGCCCAACATGAAGTACGGAACATATTTTCACTCATTACTTCTCCCCTAAATCATGCTGCACATGAAGAGGTATCAAATAGCTTTTATGCAAAAGCAAGCTGGTACTTTAGAGAATGATGTTCAAGTTTTGAGTTAATGTTTGCATCCCCAGATTAACACCACTTTTTTTAAGACTGAAGCATTTAGAGTTTTTGTGACTTTTGGGACAGGCTGTAAATTTATTTTCCCCTTTGATATACATTTCTTATCCAATGGACAGGTTTTGTTGAAATAGGCAATGTCCATTGGTTGAACTATCTAATATGATACAATAAAGTAGCTAGTGGGTTTGTCATGCAAGGGTTTTACGCGTGCGTGTAAAAGGTTTCATTTTTTAC
>JAMKCH010027343.1:0-21917 GCA_023653785.1 Ophioderma brevispina | reverse complement strand
GGTCACCGACTTTGTTTTTTTGAGCTATTAGGCCACAACAAAAAAGTATGTAGTCACTTTTTAAACCCCGCAAGTCTATGGAAAAGTCAAAATTTGAGGTTTAGATCGCCGACCAAATAAAACCCTCTCGAAAAATTTTGTAATTTCTAATCTGTTTTAGGTCCCGATGTCGTTCTTCAAATGTTGAAATAAAAATGAGGTCCCGACTTACTTTTTCCAATTACACGCCGAAAACCACTGAAATTTGAACCTTTTTTCAAACTTGGGCGCTTGTTTGGGCCTGCAAGAAAAATCCGCGCCACATTCGCATCAGCCAACACCCCACGCACAGCAGGAATGCGGGCGTAGAGATGCGCGATTTTAATAAACGCAAGACATCGCACAGTTATTCGCGGTATCTGCGCATGAGACCTTCGCAGCTCAAAACGAAAATTCTTCCATTGGCCATGACTGGGCTCCAAAGCAGAATGCTGAAGGTTAAGCAGCTTGCCGCGTACACAAATCACACGTCAAACCCCTTAACACGAAAATTAAGAATGAATGCAACTGTGAGTGCGGATTCATATTCTTATGTCAGCAGTCCTACACGTTACAAACTCGCGTCTTCTTTTTCGCCGCTTATTAGCTCTAACACGTCAATTTTTTCCATTTTAGGAATTTAAAAGTATTATAATGGCGAGAAAAAAACAAGAGTCTTACACCTAATTATGAATTAGGAACGAATGCGCCTTTTTAAGTTCGGCATTCCTTTTTGCGAGATCATGCGAATATGTTACACAACTATGATGTCTGGTAGGTCCTATTTGTTTATTACACGGTAACAACTAAAAAATTAAGGCCACTGGATGGTCTTAGAGTTTAGAACTCGTTTTATTACGCTTTGATGTGACAATTTGACATGTCCTGGTCCACTTTGCACCTTTGATACTTTCCATGGAAACTGTTGCCATTTGTGCATTCCGATCCGTGAACTTTGACTTTTTAGAAAATTTCACGGTCGTCTTCATACCAGTCGCTTTTAATAATTGCTTTGTCAAATCGTTTCACTATATATGACAATTACGGGGGCGGTAATCTCACAAGAAATTACATTCAAGACGCAGACTTATGTGGTGTGTCGTATGTTAATATGAACTATTCTTAACATATTTGAACATATTTGTGTGTTGGACCCAATACACTAGTTTGTAGAAGTAAATTTGATGGTCATTTGAAAAGGTAAAAAAAAAAGATAACAATCAAGAACCTAGTAGATTGTGTGCAAAAATTGACAGCTAATACCTACTTATCATAATTCGATATTTCAAAGGATGATGTCTGGTCCTAACGTGAAATATCTGCCTTTAAGAGATTTGTTAAACTTACAATCCGATTAATTTCTTCATAATTTAAGTCTATAATTTAAGGTCCCTGGAACCCCCCTTGTCCACCAAATCGGAGTGTCAGTAAAAAATAAAACAAGTAGTTTGAATATTTTTCCTGTCTAAATACATTTAATGAAATAATATACACCGACATTTCTATAGCGCTTTCCCATGGCTTCCAAAGCGCTTTGCCTATTATCATTTACAAACCTTTACATAAATTTAAAACCGACGTGATCCTTTTAGATCTTTATTTCTTCAATTTATTTCGAGTCCGTCGATCTGTGCTCGGAGCAGGATCCGTGTTTTCAGTATTTACCTGTATAAACCAATAGGAAAGTTGCAAGGCAAACAATGCCACCTACCCAAAATATGACAATATTAAGATAATGGTAAATAAAAAACACAACTTTTCATTCCACACATAGATTGTGGAAACGACACCGTGTTAATTTTGTTTGTTCCCTTTTTTCCGAATTTTGAAATATTTGTTTGCCCTAATTTGGATTTGTATTTTCTTTCCATGGAAACAATGGTGGTGACTTTGCTGTTTTTTTGCTTCCCTCCTAGCCTCAAATTGAATATGGCGTGGTGGGTCCTCAACGTTGTTTGGGTATAGGGACGGACGAGTACCTATAGATAACCACGCAGAGATTTTAAACCGGGACAATGTTTGCCATTTTGTTTCTTCAAATTTTGACCTTTTTCGCAAATTTTGGCTTCAGATTGAGGAAATTGGACTAATTTCCAGAAATTGGTATAAATTTGAAAAAGATTTCCATACCAAAATTGGATTAAAAAAGGGGTACTGTAATTTTATAATTGTGTTGCCATACTGGTTTAAAAATATCTGACCTTTTTTCATTATTTCGCCGCTCGCCGGTTGACCGTATGTCTTTCACATCGGCGCCGCGAAAATCCGGATGGGGCGGTCACTCTAACTACCGTATCGGTACATCTTATCATCTGCCCAAGATCGGCTCATGTATTGTGTACAAAGAGGAGTTTTATTTAGCCTATTGTACTAAAAAAAATACAACATACTAATAGAATGGCAAAATAAAAATACAATAAGAAACAAACACGAGTGAAAAAGCAAAATCACCTCAAAGTTGTAATTTTAGGCATGATTTTCTTGATTTTTGCAAGATGACGGCGAAAGTTTTTACAATGGATAATTTAACGACTTAAATCTTTCTTCATCCCAATCGTTAATATGATTTTCAATCTTTGATTTTAAGAGATATAGAACAAAAATATGGATTGGCGTTGTGGGGTCCTCAAGATCTGGTTTAGGTAGGGACGGACGCGTACGTTCCTCCGGGAATCTGGAAGTAGGGTCTATATCTATAGTGGATTTTTTGCCAGAAAAGGGACCCATAGCTATACCATGTTTTTTTTTGCCATTTTTTTCGTCAAATTTTGACCTTTTTTTCGCAACTTTGGAAAATGTTTGCTTCAGGTTGAGGATATTGGACTTAATTTTCAAGAAATGTTTTAAATTTGGAACAGATTACTATCAACCACATTGGCTTTGAAACCTTTTTTCATACCATAAGGACTAAAAATGAAATCCTATTTTCGGCACATACGCAAGACCGTCAACGGTATAATCATAATAGGTCTAATGTAGGGATATACTCTTTGCTCAAGGAAAGCATGGCCACATTTTTTTAAAGCATTCCATTTTTCATTTGCTCTCCCATATGTGATTGTAACACTATGATACCACCCAGAGCCTATTCGATTTGTTATTTCGAGAAATCTAAAAACTGGCCTAAATGTTAATTGCTGCTTGGCTGCTTGGAATCTCCAAGCTAGACCTAGGAGAGAATGAAAAGTGTACACGCTTTCCTCGAGCAAAGAGTATTTTACATTACTACACCTATCATGGTATCATCACATTATAGTTTATTTTTCGAATCAACATTGCATCCTATTTGCCCATAATAATTGGCCGCCCGCTTCCGCTGCCCGCTGTCCTTTCACCCCTTAAAGTGCGGCGCCCATGGCAAACTTGGCCCGATGACATCTATAGGCGCAGCATGGGTGGTGTTCGGGGGTGGGGGGTGGAAAGCGCGGTCATGGAAAAGTCAGCCCGGCCAATGAAAAAATCTCCCGATCGAGGGGGGTCCAAAACGGGTTGATTTTGCTCAAAATTTCCCCGATTTGCCGCAATATCTGCCAAGTGGGTAGCCCCTTTCTCTCCGACCCCAGCTACGCAACTGAGGTGGTCTTTGGGAGTGGGAGTTCCTTGGTTGGCCTATTGGCAGTAAACGTTCTTCTGGCTCATTATAGCTAACGTTGGGGAAATAGCTCTTGACTTAGTGAAGTGTGAATTTGGTGATGTTGGCGCTATATGGTGATGGGTACCATGCGCAAGGCCGCTGTCATGCAAGGTCGAGTGACAATGATCATTATGCTGAAAAGCAATAATGGCTGCATTTGTAAGCCTAAAAATATGTTTGTTTTTATTGACCCCCAAAACATGGGTATAGACACCACCTTTTTGCTTCTAGGCCAATTGGATGAGCAGTTATGACCCATCACATGCCTTATAAAGGTTATTGACCTTTGACCTTGAATATCTGACCAACGCAGCAACTAGAAGGCCGGACAATTTTTTCCATAATTATTCATATACAGGCCTACCAGAATATACAAAAAAGTCCTTTTATTAGAATTTGTTCAAGGTTACATAGGACATGTGTCACATTAAGCCTCTACACTTACGGTCCTCCCTCAATTTGTTATTCTCCGCCCTCAAGAAGGTTGTTTGAAGGTTTTGTTTTTATTTTTTGTGAGAAAAATACTTGGTGGAGCAAGGGCGAATCACAGAAATATTTGTCCAAGAATGGTTAATTAGTTTTCATCGATATCCATTGATTTTACAATAGTATTTTGGCTGTTTTCATTATAGATTATGGTCAACGTTTTGGTTTATTTGATATTTGTACAGACTCACGAATTGGCTAATTTATGTTGAGGAAACGTGGAAAAATTTTGATTAAAAGTGCTTTCTACGCAGAAAGATAATGATGACTTCATTTGTAAGCCTCAAGACTGTTTTATTGTATTTATTGACCCCCAAAACATGGGTATAGACACCATCTTTTTGTTTCTAGGCCAATTGGATGAGCAGTTATAAGCCATCATAGGCCGTATAAAGGTCGTTGACCTTTGACCTTGAATATCTGACCAACGCAGCAACTAGAAGGCGGGACAAATTTTTTGGTAATTATTCATATATAGGCCTACCAGAATATGCAAAGAGCCCTTTTATTAGAATTTTTTCAAGGTTGTATAGGACATGTGTCACATTACGCCTCTACTATATAAGCTAGTGGAAACAACCTTAATTATCTTGGCTTAACAATCACGTTTTTTACAAATTAAAGTAGTGCAGTAATCCAAAACGCGTTCTGTCAACGTTAGGAAAAACAACTCTGGTTGATGTAGGTTTTGGTTTTTTTAACCGTGTATAAATAAAGCTCACAACAACAACAACAACAACAGGAAGAAAAGGCGTTACAAGCAATGGCCCGCATAACCGTCCATCGGCTTCCACTATACCAGTGGTTTGTTTCAGGTTGTAGCTACTTGTATTTTTATCCGTTTTCGTGAAAGGAATACAATCAATGAACTCGCTTGTGCAACAGCGCCATTGTATAAGTTAATGTGGTATCTTGCAATGTGACACAAACATAATATAGTAGAGCGGCGACTGAAAACCAACTATTGTCCCTAAAATATTATCCTGAGACATTAAACTTGAGGGTTACCTAATGCGTTATACAACCTTTAATACGTCTAGTAAAAATTATTATATGCCAAATATATGCACTCAATAGATATGTAATCAGTACAGTAGAATGTTTTACTTGCAGAAACAAAAACACAATTAGTGTCGCATTTCATCAAAAACTCCCTACAACAATATTACCAAACGATACTAAAGAGCAAGAGTTAATTTGTAAGCGTCAGTAAACAAAAACAGGTATAAAAAAGGGAGTTTCTTTCAAATACTAGTACTAATTAAAATCGTCTTGCGTGGGAAACACAAACTAAGTTATTTTTACTTTACTATTGTGGGAAAGCTCCGACGGCGAAGTTTTTTCCCACGCGCGTGCGAAGCACCGACCATCGGTGTTTTGCCACTTTACTCTGCGTGGGAAAACACCAAACGCAAGTTATGTTTCTTTACTATTTTGGAGAAAGCTCCGACGGCGGAGCTTAGTTTTTTTTCCAAGCGCAGTGCCCCTACCTCGGTGTTTGGCCACGCAACATGCGGGGAAAACAACCGGCGCCTAGAAGAATTGCCACGGCACTACGGGGGAAAAACTCCGACCTCGGTGTTTGCCACGCCCTGCGTGGGAAAAAACCAAACCAAGTTATGTTTTCTTAGCTATTTTGAGAAAGCTCCGACGGCGGAGTTTTTCCACGCGCGCGGCGAAGCACCGACCTCGGGTTTTGCCACGCACTGCCTGGGAAAACACCGGCGCCTTAGAGAATTGGCCACGTACTACGTGGGAACTCCGACCTCGGTGTTTTGCACGCACTGCGTGGAAAACACCGGCGCCTTAGGAATTGCCACGCACTAACTTGAAAACTCCGACCTCGTGGTTTTTCCACCACTGCGTGGGAAAACAACCGGCTCCTAAGAGAATTCCCACGCGCTACATGGAGAACTCCACCGGTGGGGTTTTACCCCTAACAAACGACGCGGAGATTTTTCCACGCGCGGTGGAAGACTCCGACCCCGGGTGTTTTCCCACGCACCGCGTGCAAAACAACCAGGCTCTTAGAGAATCCCCAACGCGCTAACGTGGAAACTCCACCCCACCGGTGGTGGTTTTGCCACTCACTTGCGGGGGAAAACTCCGACGGTGGAGTTCTTCCTCCCACGCTCGTGCTAGGTCCTTCCCACGCACCGGGATATAGCTCAGAGGTGGAAGCGTTGCTATGAACTTATGGTTTCCTCTGATTAGTGACCTGACTGTAGCTGTGGAAGCAGACACTGATTTCTATGACTTATGGTTTTTTCTTCTTCTCTGATAGTGCCCTTGATTGTAGACTGTGGACGCAGACCTGATTGACAACTGTATTTTGTGAATCTTAACCATGTTCCTTTTCCTAGAGATTCTGAAATTGAAAAATAAGCAAAGAATAGGATGTCAAGGAGCCTCAAAAGATACAGAAAGCTGCTTCCTTCCGGTAAGCAATTTTCATTTTTTTTCGATTTAAAAACATTTTGTTAATTTAAACAATATTATCGAAGTTAACGGATTAAAATATTGCTACATATTGTGTACGCTTTACCCAAATGGGGCTAAAAACCAGCCTTAAAAAACTAGTAGCAATTTTTGGTCCATTAGGGCTTCTCAAAGGATTAAGATTCAGGAAGGTTACAATTTAGAAACCTTAATAATAAAAAAATAGGCTGCTATTTTTTTGGTAATCTGGAGTAAGCTTATGTGATCTGATCCACCAGGGCCAATAGTCCTCATTATTATCTCCCGTTGCTGGAAAAGAGAGGGGCGATTGTTTTAGGGCACGCATGTCCGTAGGTATGTGTGGTGTGTTTCCTTGGGGGAGGGTTTTGGTGGGGGGGTGGGGGTGTGTTGGTTTGGGGGTTGTGTGGTTTTAGGTTTTCCGGTTTGTGTTTTTGTTTTTTTTGTGCATCTCCTTCGAAATAGTTCAGTTTAAATAAAAAACCATTATTATGGGTTGAGAATCTTCCGTCCTATCTTACTATACACATGCTGGAAACCAATAAAACCACACTTCTCAATATCTACGCTCTCTCGAAACTCCCATACCCATACTGCTCCTTATACTTTAGGTCTTGAAGGCAAGTCTACTTATTTTATGATAGTCATTGGGAAAAAGATTTTCTACAGAAATTACCTTTGATATTTTCCTATGTGATTTTTTATACAATCACTCTTTCGTCCTTTAGGGGACTTATACCCAAACCAAAGTATCTTCTTTAAGTTTTTTCATGAATTTCACAGGACCATATTAAATTATTTGCAGTAAATTTTGAACCAAAAACCATGTAATTTTGGATAGCCGCGTGTTACCATTGAGACTGAAATTTAGAAAACCATTTTTAACTGTAAATCCATTAGTCGCCACAATTTACAGGGTTTTTTAATTTGATTTGTTTGTTTGTTTAATATCAATTTATTGAACTTTAAAAAAAAAAAACCTAAGAAGTATACGTATACATTGGTCTAGGAAAATTCATTTTTACCAATTTTTTACGGTATCTGTTTGGCTTTGATCGACAATAACTATGATCGTATTGTCCCCCGATTTGAACCAAATAAATGTATTTCAAACAAACTTACAGAGAAATTTGAAAATTACATAAACTTGAAAATACTAAATATACTCAAATAGCTATTTGAATGGGTAAAATTCAATATGTGATGTGAATACCAAGTGTGACTATTTCAGACTGATTTTTCCTGTCTCCTCTGATTATTTCTAGATGTTAGATGTTGCATGGGACTTTTGCCCCAGCATGAGAATCTTCATTTTAAATAAAAACGGAATTCATTTTTTGTTGGCCCGAATTTACGCATTTTCATTTATTTCAGGCTGATTTTGGTTGTTCTTCATAGATTTTCCACGTTCATTTTTTTTTTCTGGAGTTCATTCTCGTGCCTAGATTTTGTTACAAGTACAATAGGCAAGTTAATTTATCTAACCAAACATAATTTTCTGTTTCAGGCTTATATTTGTATACACTTCCCAGTGTTGATTCCCATGCCGCACCCACCCTACAGCAAGTTAATGTATGTCCTAGCTCCTGTCAGATAAGCATATGGCTAGGAGCGAAATAATGGGGAGTTTTCTCTGTCTGTAACCTGACCCATGTGACACTTTTTCTGACAACACTTATGATTCGGAACCTAACAGAATAAACTGGGTGTTTTTTATCCGTGAAACAGTGTTTCGACTTCTTAATTGGTCAGAAAAAGTGTCACATGGTCCGTTAGAGAACCTCCCCATTATTCTGCTCCTGCCATATTGCTTAAGCTGACAGCTAGCTAGGACATACATTAACTTGCTGTAGGGTGGGTGCGGCATGGGAATCAACAACTGGGGGAATAATGAGTTGTAGTAAATTACATGAGTTCATGGGAATTAAGTTCACTACTCTTTAAGGGTGTTTATTTATGTTTATTTTGAGGGTTCGTCCATTCACTTGAGAGGGGAATGCATTGTTACGATCAACATTGGAATGGTAAGCGGTGCGTCAGTATAAAGATGTAGGAAACCATATTTTTTCATTCAATTTTGTGCTTTATTTAGGTTATTTGCTAAAATCTTGAATGCTGGTATTTGAAAGGGATCTAACTTAGACCCAGGTTTAAACCAGGGTCAGTCCTACATGATGGACCTTTTTTTTCTTCCCTCTAAACGTGTGGCTGTAACAGGTGAGAAAAATTTTCTCATGTATGGGTTATTCCGGCCTATCCATGAGGAATTTTTATCACCTAGTTACATTTAAAACTTTCACATATTTTTGAAGGAAAAGGGGGTCCACTCTGTAAACTAAACCGGATGGTTTAAACCCCCGTCTAAAGTTAGTCTCCTTTTCAGAATACCAACCTATATGTTTATCCTTGTGATGTCATGTTCATCTCTTTACTATGACAAGGGTAGTGTTTGTAATGTGCTATTAAGCAAATGAAAATACCCTTGTTTTGGCATATGGGCACAATAACATAGGGTTGGTAAAATAGATTTGGGTTAATCTAGGCAGATTCTGTAAACAATGAAATTTGAATGAATGGTAGTGTAAGCCCATGTCATTTTAGAAGTGCATGCATGCAATACACCAGCATGTATTTCGTGGAAACAAAACATTTTGTAAGCTTTGACAAGAGCTAATTGTTTTTTTTTTTCATGGTATTTCAGTATTTATTGCTAGGTTACATTTGCTTTTGTTGAGCATAATAAAGTTTGTCTTCGTCAGTATCTGATGTTATGATTTGTCGTTGCTGAATCATGTACTTATCGTCAGCGATCAAAACAAGCTTGCAAGAGCAACTCAATAAACCTGTGCAGTAGCCAGGGTGTTCTATTCTGTATAAATAAATAATGTTAGATTTTGTCAAACATGAGTTGGTAATATCTGCATGTGCTTTAAATGAGATATGTTTGTCATATAGGGTGAAATGTCAAACTGAATTTTGATAAATACTGGCTCGGGACAAATTTCTCAAAATTGATTATGAGCATACCATCACATAATAGATAAGGTCATTTAAAAACAATCCTTCAATTTTTGATATTTAAAAAAAAAAAATCTTTTGTATTAAGGAAAAAGGAATGGCCTTATATTTGAAAAAACAATGCAATAAAAAAATCCAGCATTTTTCGGTTGTGGTGTTGTTTTTGAAGATTTTAAAAAATGCTTGTTCTGTCCAATATTTTCCAATACGATTTTGTTATCACCTAACTTGTAAAATCTAAATTCACACCCACCCAATAGACTTATTCATACTGCATCCATCTTCCAATATTTGCCATTCGAGCCTTGTTTCTGCTAAGACAAACTGCCTTGAAGCACAAGTATCATTGCACTGTACGCTTACGTGCAACACTATTCCCATTGCGAGATTGAACTTGCCATGGTGCAGTTAGTCGTAGCGGAAATGAGATTTGGGTGGCAAATGTTTAATAATGGCTGAGGGATGAATAAGGTCTGTTGTTGTTATTTGAACCTTCCATTCTAGATTCCCAAAGTGCCACACCTACAGAAGATTCCATGCCTACGGAAGATGCCACGCCTGTTACAGATGTCACACCTGTGGATACAGACGATGAGAATTTCCTTCCACAAATGCCGGAAGAGGACGATGCTGTCCCTTTATGTAAGTGTACATTCAAAGACTATTAAAGGAGTTTTATAGCCTATATACCATACTGACCCGAGCATAGTTCCACCCCTTTTTAAACTGAAAATACCTTGAAATTTTGGGGGTGGGATAATGCCCGAATCTTGCCCGAAGCCGGAGTTGAATGTCTTGGCCTACTCCCCATTTACACTATACAGCCACTTCATGACTTCTGCCGAATTTGCATGACTTGAAAATGATGTTGACTAATAGTACATATAGTTTTCACCCTCATTCTGAAGTGGATTTCACCTTTTTTAATGTGACTTGCCATGTATTTATGACAATAATGTAACTTAAGTGATTTTTTTTAGCAAAAGAAGAACAAAATAGTCCAGAGAACTGAATCAATTTGCCACCTGATACATTAGTAACCTCCCGACCTAAATATTATTAATTCAGAATATTGTGGATATCATACTATGAAATCTTCTGTGAAATATCCTTCAACTATTGGGAATTTTAACTTTTTAAGCAATTTGAATACCATGTTTTAGAAATGTCATGATGGAAAACAAAAAAAGTGAAAAAGTGGGAAATTATTCAGCCCTCATTAGGCACCCTACACATGGCCTTGTTCAAAAATGTTTTTGTGTCAGACAAACAAATCCACCTAAAAGCTATAATATTTTTGTCCTGAATTTATGAACTGAAAAATTTTCAGTGCTTTATTTTTTTATACTTAAATATGGAAAAAGAGTTAATGATATTGTAGAATCACGTCCGAGTGAAGTAGAAAGCCTTGAGAATGTTGAACCAGAAGTGTCTTCTGCTGAATCTTTGACACTGCCGTGTTGTACTAGCTCTTAAACCCTGTTTTTCACAAACTTTTAAAAAGGTTCCTGATGTAATTGGAAACATTCTTGAGGTGGAATATAAAACTAAAAGTGGGTTTTGGTATTGTAAAAGGCATATCATTTGAATTCAAGGCTAAAAGGTTGGTTGTTTGAATAAAATAGGTTTCCAAATTTTGCAGTCAGTGTAGGCCTATTTTTTGGCAGGGGATAATAAACGGACCTTCAGAATTTTCTGAAATTTTACTCGAGCATGGGACTATACTCGGGTCAGTACGGTAATAAAATATTAGTTCTATACCCATGCTGACTGTATGCATTTACTGGAATAACATGTTTTGAAAGCCAGTGTAAAATTGGGGTGTGTGATATTGTTACATCATTCTTGTTTATTCATTTAAATAATTGCACCCCTCTTGAAAACAACTGTTTAAATCTAAGGAACCAATGTCATCGCATGGTGATCGTCACGCAGCGTAAATTGTATTTGCATACCAACGCGACACGGCGCAGTAAAAACGTGCCGTTTGTGCATGTCATATATTCTACACAGCATAATTGCTGCACGCACTATCCATCTATTACCCAGTAATGGATGGGTGAAGCTTTGACCTAAACCAATCAAATTTCTTGTTGGGGTGATAATTCTTACTGAAAGGTTATTGCCAGGCCCGTACGCAGGGGGGGGGGGAGGGTGCGGGGATACGGTCGCAACCCCCCTCCAAATTCCACAAAAGGGGGAAAAAGATCCACTTTTTGCTGATTTTTTTTTATAAAAAGGTCCAAAATTTAGAGAAAATATGGCGAAAAAGTCCACATTTTGGTAATGAGATGTTCAAAATGTCCAAAAAAGGACCATTTTAGGGGGGTTAGATCCATTTTTCCAAAAAAAAGTCCACTTTTTCGAACACCCGCACCCCCCCGTAAAAAAAATTCAGCATACGGCCCTGGTTATTGCAGTCATAGCATGCAGTATCATATAGGGTCATGATATGTGTTTGCATTGGTATAGAACTTAAGTCCAAAATGTTGGTGAATGTGATGATCAAGAGCCATCTCAGTGCTTGATTTCAATTTATATAAAGCGTGTGATTTCTATTCATATCTATCTTTACAGTTGCAGTCAGAGGGCAAGAAGGGCAAGCGGAACAACCTTGACAAAAGAAGACAAGGAAGATGGGGGCAAGACACAGTTGGTAAAGAAAAAAATCAAGGAGCTTGAAATCCTATTTAAGCACTTTAGGCCAAGAAGACAGCTGGAGAACATGTGAACAGGCAATGAAGAAGAGTTGATTCAATGGGATTTGCTTTGAATATTAAATCGAAGATCTGTTATTTGCCTAGAAAGTAGATCCAAACACCTGTACACCTGAAGTATTTACTACAGTGAACAATTTCTGGCCTTTAAGTAATTGAGCAAACCATACTGTTTTGTGTCACCTGCAAGTTTTGCAGGAGGCGACAACTACCAGTCCTTAAATTCTGTCTGACCATGCGGCTGTGTTGCCATATGGCCGTGTTTTCAAAGGTTAAAGTTTTGACAAGTTTCTCATTTAGAGAAGTAAAAGTCCCAGCTGTGGCACGATTTAGGGGAACGGCGAGGGTGAGGTTTTTTCGTCACCGATTTTGATCACCTTTGACAATTTCCAGGGTGAGGTTATTCATCACCTTAGAAAATTTCTAGGTGATGAAATTCAGGTGTATTTTTAAAACATCACCTTTGAAAATTTCTAGGTGATACACCTTCAAAATGTTTAGGTGAGGAAATTCGGTGAGGTTTTTTTGTTTCCTTTGAAAATTTCTAGGCGATGAAATTCAGGTGATGTTTATAAAACATCACTCTCAACAATTTTTATCACGATTTTTATCACCTTCGAAAATTACTAGGTGATAAAATTCAGGTAAGGTTGAAATTTGGTGATAGGTTCTTAAGACATCACCTTCGAAAATTTATAGGTGCTGAAAATGCGGGTGAGGGTTTTTAAAACATTACCATTCAAAAATTTCTAGGTGATGAAATGCGGTGAGATTTTTTTTGGAATCACCTTTGATGAAAATTTGCCAGGTTGAGTTTTTTCATACACCGTGGAAAAATTTCTAGGGTTCGTTGAGTTTTTTTAATCACCGATTTTAATCACCTTCGAAAATTTCTAGATGATGAAATCAGGTGAAGTTGAGGAAATTTGGTGAGGCTCTTAAAACCATAACCTTAGAAATAAAATTTCTAAGGAATTGAAATTCAGGTGGATGTTTTAAAACATCCACTTTTGAATATTTCTAGGTGATGAAATGAAATTCAGTGAAGGGTTTTCATCACCATCGAAAAAATCTAGGCGATGAAATTCAGGTGATGATTTTTTGAAAAATCATTTCAAAAAATTCTAGGTAAGGGGAAATTTCGTGAGGTTTTTTATCACTTCAAAATATTAGGTGAGGAAATTCGATGAGGTTCAACTTTGGGAATTTCTAGGTGATGCAATTCAGGTGAGGTTTTTTTGGATCATCTTGAAAATTTCCAGGGTGTGAGTTTTTAATCCTTTGAAAATTTCCAGGGAGTTTTTTTTTTCATCACCAAAAATTTTTACGTGATGAAATTCAGCTGATGGTTTTCAAACATTCACCTTTCAACTATTTTCTAGTTGAGGAAATTTGGTGAGGTTCTTAAAGCAAATAATGGCACATTTTTTTGAAGAGCGCCCCAAGAATTTTCAAAATTTGATATTTTGGACAGTTACGTTGGTGCTGGTTAGGAACGAGAATGCTAAACAATGCGTATTTATCAATAAAAATAAGCGATTTTGTAATTAGACTTTGGATCCCAGATTGGACTTCTTAACGCAGAGTGGAAATGTACGTTTATGTCCGTTCATGATGTGAAATTAGTGCCACCTCGAGAAAATAACCTCGGGTAACTGATTGCCTGAACCAATACACGACTAATGGACGGTGTAGACACGTACATGGCGCTATTTTCCGGCAATTTCACATTGGAAGGCCGTTTCCAGCAGAAACGTTGTTGGAATTTATCGGGGGATCCCGATAATAATTATTCTAATTACAACATTCCCTTGTTTGTGGAAACCACACATTTTGAGCTTAACCATTCAAGGTATGGTTTACTAGCCAGTTACCTTTACCCAATGCAACGTGTAAAAATCTCAAAATTTTTTTGAAAAATTGGGGCACTCTTCAATAAAATGTTGCTTATATTGCTGTAAGACATTCCCCTTAGCAAAATTTCTAGTTGATGAAAATCGGTGGAGGGTTTTTCATCACCGTGACAATTTCTAGGTGATGAAATTCGGTGAGGTTTTTTTTTTTAAATACCCTTCGAAAATTTCTAGTTAATGAAATTCGGTGACGTTTTAAACATCTTTTAAACAATTTCTAGGTGATGAAATTTGTTGAGGTTTTTTTTATTACCTTCAAAAATTCTAGGGTTTGAACTTTTTAGGTGAGGAAAAGTACGATGAGGTTTTTTTTTGTCACGTTCGAAAATCTAGGTAATGAATTCAGATTGATGTTTTCAAAACATCTCCTTCGAAAACATTTCTATTAAATTTTATCAATTTGATGGTTTTATAAATATATCATTGAAATTTCTAGGTGAGGCAATTCAGGTGATATTTTTAAATAACATCGAAAATTTCTAGGTGAGAAAATTCTACTAAAAAAAAAATTACTACTAAAACATTCACCTTGGGCAATTTCTAGTTGATCAAATTTGGTGAGGTTTTTTAAAAACATCACCCTAAAAAACTTGAGTTGATGAAATCCGGTGAGTTTTTAAAACATAACCTTTGAAAAATTTTAGGTGATGGAAATCCGTGAGGTTTTTCATTCCCTTTGAAAATTTCTAGGCTAGGAAAATCAGGGTGTTGTTGTTAAAAACTCACTTTCAACAATTTTTATCACCTTCGAAAAATTACTAGAGGTGATAACAATTCAGGTGCGGTTGAAATTTCGTGAAGGTTTTAAACATCACCTTCGAAAACTTCTAGATGAGGAAATTCGGTGAGGTTTTTCATCCCTTGACAATTTCTAGGTTATTGAAATTCGGTGTGGTTTTTTAAAACAATCACCTGCAAAATTTAATAGGTGATGAAATCCGGTGAGTTTTTTAAACCGCACCGTGAAAAATTTGTAGGTGAAAAATTCGGTGAGATTTTTTCGGGATACCTTTGAATATTTCCAGGGTGAGTTTTTTTCATCACCTTGAAAATTTCCAGGGTGAGTTTTTTTCATCACCAAAAATTTTTACGTGATGAAATTCAGCTGATGTTTAAACATCACCTTCAAATATTTTTTTAGGTGAGGAAATTTGTGAGGTTCTTAAGCATAATGGCACAGTTTCTGAAGAGCGCCCCCAAATTCAAAATTTTCAAATTTGATATTTTGGCACAGTTACTTGTCTAGGAAACTACATTTGCGAAGAATGCTAAAAAATGCTATTTATCATAAATAAGCGATTTTAATTTAGAATTTGGATCCCAGATTGGACGTAACGGCAGAGCTGGAAATGCTACGTTTTTTGTCCGTCCATGATGAATTGTGCCATCTCGAGAAATAACCTCTAACTTGATTTTGCGAACCAATACAACGACTAATGGATGAGTGTAGAACGTACATGCGCTATGTCCGGCAATTTCCACATTGGAAGGCCTTTCCAGCATACGTTGAATTAATCGGGGATCCCGATAATATTATTCTAATTACAAAATTCCTTCTTTGTGAAACACCACATTTTGAGCTACCCATTCCCAGTAGGTTACTAGCCATTACATGCAACCGTGGTAAAATCTCAATTTTTTGAAAAAATTTGGGGCACTCCTTCAATAAAATGTGCTATTATTGCTTTAAGACATCCCCTTCGAAAATTTCGATGTTGATGAAAATCGGTGAGGGTTTTTCATCACGTGACAATTTTTCTAGGTGATGAAATCCGGTGAGGTTTTTTCATCACCTTCGAGAATTTTCTAGTTAATGAAATTGTCCAGGTGACGTTTTAAGACATCACTTTAACAAATTCTAGTGATGAAATTTGTTAGGTTTTTTGTATTACCTTCAAAAATTTCTAGGATACTAAATTTTTAAAGGTGATGAAATTCGATGAGGTTTTTTTTTTTGTGCACGTTCGCAAAATTTCTAGTAATGAAATTCAGAATGATTTTTAAAAACATCTCCTTCGAAAATTTCTTATAAATTTATCAATTTGATTTTATAAATATCACATCATTTATACCATTTCCTAGTGAGGAAATTCCAGGTATATTTTTAATAACACTCGAAAATTCTAGGTGGAGAAACTTCATCCTAAATACTCGAAAACATTACCTTTGGCAATTTCTAGGTGATCAAATTTGTGAGGTTTTTAAAACATCACCCTAAAAACTTTCTAGTTGAATCACAGAAATCCGTGATTTTTAAAAACATCACCTTGAAAATGTTCTAGGTGATGAAATCCAGTGAGGTTTTTTTCATTACCTTTGAAAATTTCTAGCGAGGAAATTCAGGTGTGGTTTTTAAAACATCCCTTTCAACAATTTTAATCACCTTCGAAAATTACTAAGTGATACATTCAGGGGAGGTTGAAATTCGTGAGTTTTTAAAACATCACCTCGAAAAGTCAGAATGATGAAATTCGTTGAGGGTTTTTCATCACCTTGACATTTCTAGGTATGAAATTCGGTGTGGTTTTTTAAAACATCCGGCAAAATTTATAGGTGATGAAATCCGTGAGATACATTTTAAAACATCACCTTAAAATTTGTAGGTGAGAAAATTCGGTGAGATTTTTTCGGGATCACCTTAGAAAATTTCCAGGGTGATTTTTTTTCATCACCTTTGAAGAGTTCCCCAGTGTGAGGTTTTTTTCTCACCGATTTTAATCACCTTCGAAAATTTCTATATAGATGAAATTCAGGTGAAGTAGAAATTTGGTGAGGCCCTTAAGACATCACCTTCGAAAATTTCTGGTATGAATCCAGTCCACCACTTTTTTCGTATTTTATCTTTTGAAATTTCTAGCGAGAAATTCAGGGATGTTTTTAAAACTCCACTTTCAACAATTTTTATCACTCTTTTATCACCTTCGAAATTACTAGGTGATACAATTCAGGTGAGGTTGAAATTCTTGAGGTTCTAAGACATCACCCTTCGAAAATGTCTATATGATGAAATTCGGTGAGGGTTTTTCATCACCTTGCCATATCTCTAGGTATTGAAATTCGGTGTGGGTTTTTTAAAACATCACCTTCCAAACTTTAATAGGTGATGAAATCCGGTGAGTTTTTAAAACATCACCTTTAAAAATTTTGTAGGTGATAAAGTCGGTGAGATTTTTTTTCGGGAATCACCTTTGAAAATTTCCAGGGTGAGTTTTTTCATTTTTTTCAATCACACTTTGAAGATTTCCAGTGAGTTTTTTTTTCCATCACCGATTTTTAATCACCTTCGAAAATTTCTATTGATGAAAATTCAGTTGAAGTAGAAATGTTTGGTGAGTCCCTTAGACATCACCATTCATTTCTAGGTAATGAAATCCAGTGAGGTTTTTTTCATTATCTTTGAAAAGTTTTCTAGCGATGAAATTTCAGGTGATGTTTTTACAACATCACTTTCCACAATTTTTATCACTATTTTTATCACCTTCGAAAATTACTAGGTGAATGAAATTTCATTGAGGTTGAAATTGGGTGAGGTTCTTAAGACATCACCTTCGACATTCTAGGTAATGAAAATCCAGTGAGGTTTTTTTCATTCTTTGAAAATTTCGAGGCGCTGAAATTCAGGTGATGTTTTTTAAAACATCACTTTCAACAATTTTAATCACGATTTTGATCACCTTCGAAAATTACTAGGTGATAAAATTCAGGTGAGGTTGAAATTTGGTGAGGTTCTTAAACATCCACCTTCGCAAATTTTCTAGATACTGAATTCGGGGGGGTGATTTTTTTTTAAAAAATCACCTTAAAATTTCTAGGTGAGAAAATTCGGTGAGATTTTTTTGGATCACCTTTGAACATTTTCCAGGGGTGAGTTTTTTTTCATCACCAATTTTTATCATCTTCGAAATTTCTTTTCTAGGTGATAAAATTCAGTGAGTTGAAATTAGGTGATGTTGAATTGGTGAGGTTCTTAAGACATCACTTCGAAAATTTCTAGTAATGAACAGGTTTTTTTTTCATTACCTTTGAAAATTTCTAGGGAATGAAATTCAGGTGATGTTTTTAAACATCACTTTCAAAACAATTTTTACAACGATTTTTTATCACCCGTTCGAAAATTACAAGTGATAAACAATTCAGGAGGTTGAATTTTGGTGAAGGTTCTTAAGACATCACCTTCGAAAATTCTGGTAATGAAACAGGTTTTTTTCATTAACCTTTGAAAATTCTAGGCGATGAAATTCAGGTGATTTTTTAAACATCACTTCAACATTTTTACCAAACGATTTTTATCACCTTCGAAAATTACTAGGTGATAATTTCAGGTGAGGTCTGAAATTTGTGAGGATTGAAATTGGGTGAGGTTTCTAAGACATCACCTTCGAAAATTTCTAGGAATAATGAAATCCGTGGCTTTTTTTTTTCATTACTTTGAAATTTCTCTAGGCGATGAAACTCAGTGCTGTTTTTTAAACATCCTTTCAACAATTTTATTTAGATTTTTATACCTTCGAAAATTACTCGGGGACTAGGTGATAAATTCAGGTGGGTTGAAATTTTGGTGAGGTTCTTAAGACATCACATTCGAAAATTTCTTAGGTAAGGAAACCATGAGGTTTTTTTTTCCCTTCCCTATTGAAATTTCTAGGCGAGGAAATTCAGGGTGAATGTTTTTAAAACATCACTTTCAACAATTTTTATCACGATTTTATCACCTTCCTTCGAAAATTACTAAGTGCTAAAATTCAGGTGAGGGTTGAAATTTGGTGCGGTTTTAAGAACATCACCTTCGCAAAATTCCTATATAATGAAATTCGGTGAGTTTTTTTTAAAAATCACCTCTCAAAAATTTCTAGGAGAAAATTCGGTTGAGATTTTTTTTGGATCACACCGTTGAATTTCCAGGGTGAGTTTTTTCACACCTTTGAAATTTCGGGTGAGTTTTTTCATCACCTTTTTATCACCTCGAAATTTTCTAGGGTGATTTTTTTCAACACCGATTTAAAATCAAACCCTTCGAAAAATACTAGGTGATAAAATTCAGGTGAAGTTGAAATTTGGTGAGGTTCTTAAGACTCACCTTCGAAAATTTCTAGGTAATGACAGGTTTTTTCATTACCTTTGAATTTTCTAGGCGATGAAATTCAGGTGATTTTTTAAAACATCAACCGTTCAAACAATTTTTTAACCCGATTTTTATCACCATCGAAATACTAAGTGAGAAATTCAGGTGAGGTTGAAATTTTGGTGAGGTTCTTAAGACATCACCTTCGAAAAATTTCTAAGTATGAACAGGTTTTTTTTTCATTACCTTTGAAAATTTCTAGGCGAAGAAATTCAGGTGATGTTTTTAAAACATCACTTTCCACATTTTTTACAACGATTTTTATCACCTTCGAAAATTACTAAGTGATAAACTTACCAGGTGAGGTTGAAATTTGGTTAGGTTCTTAAGACATCACCTTCGAAAATTTC
This sequence comes from Ophioderma brevispina, assembly GCA_023653785.1. Lineage (NCBI taxonomy): Eukaryota > Metazoa > Echinodermata > Ophiuroidea > Amphilepidida > Ophiodermatidae > Ophioderma > Ophioderma brevispina. The sequence continues at coordinate 2,202 of JAMKCH010027343.1, read as the reverse complement.
TAGGGAATAAATCCAGTGAGGTGTTTTTCATTACCTTTGAAAATTTCTAGGCGAAGAAATTCAGGTGATGTTTTTAAAACATCACTTTCAACAATTTTTACCACGATTTTTATCACCTTCGAAAATTACTAGGTGATAAAATTCAGGTGAGGTTGAAATTTTGGTGGAGGTGAAATTTGGTGAGGTTCTTAAGAAATCACCTTCGACAATTTCTGGTAGGTAATGAGATGCCAGTGAGTGTTTTTTTTCATTACCTTTGAAAATTTGTAGGCTATTAATTCCGGTGATGTTTTTTACAACATCACTTTCACCACTTTTTTATCACGATTTTTATCACCTTCGAAAATTACTAAGTGATAAAATCGGTGAGGTGAAATTTGGTTATGATTAAATCTACAGACCAGCACCTTCGAAAATTTCTAGATAATGAAATTCGGTGAGTTTTTTAAAAAATCACCTTCAAAAATTTCTAGTGTGAGAAAATTCGGTGATATTTTTTTTTTGGATCACCTTGAAAATTTCCAGCGGAAGTTTTTTTCACCACCTTTTAAAATTTCCCGGGTGAGTTTTTTTTCATCACCAAATTTTTATCACCTTCGAAAATTTCTAGGTGATTTTTTTTTCAACACCGATTTTAATCACCTTTGAAAATTACTAGGTGATAAATTCAGTGAGGTTGAAATTTGTGAGGTTCTTAAGACAGCACCTTCGAAAATTTCTAGGTAATGAAATCCAGTGAGGTTTTTTTCATTACCGGGTTTGAAAATTTTCTTTGCGAGGAATTCAGGTGGATGTTTTTTAAAACATCATTTCAACAATTTTTACCACGATTTTAATCACCCTCGAAAAATACTAGGTGATAAAATTCAGGTGAGGTTGAAATTTGTGATGTTGAAATTTGGTGAGGTTCTTAAGACATCACCTTCGAAAATTTCAGGTATGAAATTCCGTGAGGTTTTTTTCATTACCTTTGGAAAATTTCTAGGCTATAAATTCAGGTGTGTTTTTTTAAAACATCCTTTCAACAATTTTTACCACGATTTTTCACCTTCGAAAATTACTAGTTATAAAATTCAGGTGATGTTGAATTTGGTGAGGTTCTTAAGACATCACCTTCGAAAATTTCTAGGTAATGACAGGTTTTTTTTTTCATTACCTTGAAAATTTCCTAGGGCGATGAATTCAGGTGATGTTTTTAAACCATCACTTTCAACAATTTTTACCACGATTTTTATCACCTTCGAAATTCTAGGTGATAAATTCAGTGAGGTTGAAATTTGATGAGGTTTCTTAGATATCACATTTGAATTCTACGTAATGAAATCCAGTGAGATTTTTTTCATTACCTTTGAAAATTTCTAGGCGATGAAATTCAGGTGATGTTTTAAACACACGTTCACCATTTTTAAATCACGATTTTTATCACCTTCGAAATTACAGGTGATAATTCAGGTGAGGTTGAAATTTTGTGATGTTTTTAAGATCCCTTCGAAAATTTCTAGGTAAGAATCAGTGAGGTTTTTTTCATTCCTTTGAAAATTCTTCTAGGCGATGAAATTCAGGTGATTGTTTTTTTAAAACATCACTTTCCAAAATTTTTTATATCACGATTTTTATCACCTCGAAAATTACTAAGGATAACATTCAGGTGAGGTTGAAATTTGGGGGGTGGGTCTTAAGACATCACCTTCGAAAATTTCTATAACTGAAATTCGGTGGATTTTTTAAAAAATCACCTTCAAAAATTTCTAGGTGAGAAACTTTCGGTTGACATTTTTTTTTTGGATCACCTTTTAAAATTTCCAGGGTGAGTTTTTTTTTCACCACCTTTGGAAATTTCCAGGGTGAGTTTTTTTCATCAACCAATTTTTAATCACCTTCGAAATTCTAGGGTGATTTTTTTTTTTTCAACCCCGATTTTAATCACTTCGAAAATTACTAGGTGCTAACTTCAGGTGAGGTTGAATTTGGTGAGGTTCTTAAACATCACCTTCCGAAAATTCTAGGTAATGACAGGTTTTTTCATTACCTTTGAAAATTTCTAGGGCGATGAAATTCAGGTGAGGATTTTAAAAACATCACGTTCAACAATTTTTACCACGATTTTTATCACCTTCGAAACTTACTAGGTGATACAATTCAGGTGAGGTTGAAATTTGGTAGGTTTCTTTAAGACAACACCTTTCGAAACTTCTAGGTAAT